>WJFA01002610.1:0-15301 GCA_009870155.1 Pseudobourletiella spinata | reverse complement strand
TCACAAGTGATCAAGAGGTCATCCAAGACCATTACGAAATTACGAACCCTCGTTGAGGCCCCGTTGACCGAGATGCAAGCCCTCAAAGTTTTGATCACTTTAGGTGCCACGGAGGAGTACATTTCCTTTAACGAATCACGTGTTAACTCCCTAAATCTCATAAGGATTTGCCTTGATCTCAACTTTTCGGAAAATTTCAACGCGGTCATTCACCACATTCCCAAATTTTAATCACCGTGCAGACGAATGAGTACTAGAGTACTTAATCAACATTACTAACTGGAAAATCCTGACGTGGTTTAACACGTGAATTTTCGTTGAAGACATACCCTTTGGACCAAGTGATGAGGAAAGCTTTGAAAGCTTGTAGCTCTCAGCCAAATCTGAAATTCCTAGTCTTGTATGGACTCTAAAAGGTCCTCAGTTAACCTGATCGTAGAAAAATTTTGATAACATGCGATAATTGTATTGATAATATACGAATTTGATAATGAAAGGCCTTTTAATAATATAATGGCTCTTTGACTCCGTAGGCAAATGAGAATTACCATAACATGTCGAAGTCGAACAAGCTATATTTGTATCAGTGTATGTCACCCCGTTTTCTAACGTGTGTTTGTTACAATGTTAAACACCCCAAAATCAGTTTTTCAGTTCTGATATTTGAACTATCTTGGATTTTTTTGTTTTCACAATCTCATAACAATGCATAAGATGGCAATCCCAAGGACGCTCATTTCGTTTGCATCGTTGCTCATAGTACTAGTTTGAATTGTTTGGATTTTGTATTCAAAACAAATTTTGTAATCATATTGGGACACCCTGGACACGAGTCGAAGTAGTGTGTGGTCAATGCGAGTAAGATTTCCCTCCTTAGTAAGAACAGGCACAAAACACGATTTATAGGACATGTGCCGCATCCTTAGAATATACCAACTCTATAAAGTCATTCGCCCAACTAATGCCCAGTTTCCCAAATATTCAGAATTTTCAATTAGATCTCATGTCTGGGAAATGTGACATGGGATTTCCCCACAAGCATTTTAATGCGTCCAAGGGTCGCCCCTTTGGGTTTTTTTCAAATTTTTCACGTTTTTCTAACTTATGAAAAACTTGCACTTTTATACTTTGTTACACTTTATATATCTTAAATACTTTACATACTTATATACTTTGCGAATGTCATCCCTGCGGGATTTTTACCAGTCATCGAGTGTCACAGTCCCACACAACGTTCAAAGTTTCGACGGCGGGAATCTGTACCTACTGATGGCTGTTAGCTGTTACAGTACCCGTTTTGATCGGCGCAATTTGAGCGTGATTTTATACCATTCAGTTTTATCATTATTGCTGCTCAAGATTATAAAAGCGTATAATTTAATTGCTTTCATAATCTTGACTGCAGCTGTTCTGATTTCATTTATAAAGAGATCCGCATGCAGAAAAAAAATCCAGGTTTATCCAGTTGTAATCGCTGAAATAGGTAAGAAATAGATATTTTCAAAGATGAAATGAGCAAAACATTGTGAAAAAAAAATTGGCAGTTTATTATATTCCATGAGTTATAAACGTGGTAGGACTGTCTGTCACATTCAAAAGAATCGCCGGATGTCTTACGTTCATTCCGCAAGCGATGCGTAAATGTGAATTTCTTGAGAGATCAAGCGAGGAGATGTGATTTCTGATCATAATTGATCATTAAAGGAATGACCACATACTTCTTCCGTAGTCTTGAGTCGAGTTTGAAAAAGTGAAAATTTTGGAAAATATCAAAGGAGGGATCCTATCGCTCTTAAAACTCCTTATGGGAATTCCAATGTTCAATTTTCCAGAAATGGAGATGGTGAAAAGTCGAATATTTTCTAAAGCAGGCGTTAGTTATGCGAACAACTTTGGGAAGGGCCACATGTCCTATTAACCCCCAAGGGTATACCCTTGATTAACCCCGAGCCGATCCATGCTCGTTTAAATCTTTCCGCTAGTTCCTAAGTTACGCGATGTGATAAAAACCAGATGCTATTTTCACATTTATCCTCAACGGTGACATTTCCTGTCCATAACTTCTACATCAGATGGCGCTGAGACGTGCGCAATTGCGCATTCGATTGCTCTTTTCTGCCAATTCGATCTGTGTGCAATGCACCATTTTTGGTGCAACATGAAGTCCCAACCCAGACTCCTGGGGGGCATTCTTGACTTCAGTCTGGAATTCCGCCATTTTCACATACAATTTGCCATAGGGATTTTAATGCATCCGAAGGTGCCTCTAGGGTGCTTTTGTGAAGGCGGGGTTATTTTATCCTTGAGACAGTCCTTTTGTGAAAAACTTTATTTTAGTGATGAAGTATGATTTTATTGATCATATCTTTATTAATTAATTACATTGGCTTAAATAATCAAGAATAATTTAAAAATTCAAATTTACATTTAATTAAAAAATTCAAAAATCCAAACTTATATTTAATTAAAAAATTTAAAAATCAATATTTGCATGATTTTTGAAAACTTAATTAACAAAAAGTAAAATTGTCAAAAAAGAAGTTGATTAGTTTTTCAAGAATTCAAAAGGTTTTGATTTTTGCACAAAAATTCGAATTTTTACATGATTTCTTTAATTGAAAATTACCAAATTTTGACTTTGTGGAAGCATCTGCTCAATCATTAATGGACATTAGGAAAATCAGGTGATTAACTACGACTTCGCAGCATAATCGATCATGGAACAATAAAAACGTTAAATCGGCATCCCAAAGTGATTAACCAAGGGGACTCTTGGGCGCATTAAAATTCTTCCAGGAAATCCAATGTTAAATTGTCCACAAACCATTGGTAAATCTCGTGGTACTGCACTGGGTCAATTAAGCTAGAACCTTCAACAGGAATGTAAGGAAAATAAAAATTACTTTTTTCCTTTGCCAGATCTACGTGAATATCTACGACTTGGGAATAAAAAACAACTGGTTAGTATTTCTCGGTTTGGACCAAGCTGACCGGTCAATTTGGCGTCATATACTCCTCCCCTCCACTCATCGTTCTTCCGGTGACGGTTACGACTGGTCCCGTTACTCAATAAACTCGATCCTGGTACCCCCCATGTCTGATGACAGCTCATTGGGACAAATTAAGAAAAACTCGTAGGTACCAAGTACAAAATCAACTGATGAAGATAAAATCTACTGACTAGATAATAGCCTTGAATGGAGACCTCATCTCAAAGATTATATTATTTACAAGGTTGTTCTTGCTGTTGTTATCTGCTATCCATTTTTTAATACAATTGATTGAAAATGAACACAATAAAAACGACGAAAAGAACGATAATTATTGGCTATAGACTACGTAACTTTCCTATGCCTGTAGTAAGAAGGTTAATGTCTATTGTTCCAGCTGTGCTCCACAGAGTCCAGCGCCCGCAGTACTGTCTGAAACCTGGGGTTAAGTCGTGCCACACTTTCGCGCGCATGGTGCAGGTGAGTAAGTGATGCCTTGCGTACACTTCGACTTGTCAAGTGACACTTCTGCCACTCCGCCGGCAGAAGACAATGTTTCGACGGTGCACTGAATTTAGATACAACGTGGTATGAGAGTTATGGAATCAATAAATTTAATAATAATATTTATTATTATTATTACTTTCGTAGAATTCTGATCGGTATCACTACAAGAATCCCAAAAACCACGGAAAACGTGGCTGTTTATGATATATAAAGGAATCTATATAGTCTGGTCTGATATATTTACTAAAACAGTATTATAGAAACGTGATAAACGGTCGTGTGTAACCCTCAACAGTAACGGTAAATAGCGGAGGGATGATGGCATCTATATATATATATATATATATATATATCATACCGACAAATAAGCTAGCTACGTTGTACCATTCCAGTCACATCAGAGATATATAGCTTCTTGCGCTTACACAAACTGTGACCTCCTGTGACCCCAACCGGGGATATAAGCTGAATGGAGCAGCGCGGTATGACCTTCACCAACTGCAAAATTCCACCGGATCCGTCACAGTATCATCATCACCTGCCGCACACTACAGCAGTACAGCACAGCACAGCTCTTTTTCCTTTTTTGTCAATACTATACATATATACGATTCCGGATCCCTCGAAAATCTACAAAAGGGTTTCAATAATGGAGAGGCATGAATAAGCCCGGGGACTCTCACGGTGCCCACTGCGGCTAACGTCAATAACATTTCTTTCATCACTCCTCAATAATACTTAGTTTACGATATATACTATTGCATCCTCGCTCCCCTAAAGCTTACGACTATTAGACACCTTTGACATTTTTGGAACCAAAAGAAAAAAAGCTGATTTTACGGAGCACTATTGGTTGCTGGAATTATTTTTTGCGTCACATCATCATAATCATCATATCATCATGTATACATATTACTCCATGCCACAAGCATCCTATGACACCTTCTCCTCCGCCAACATATTACAGAACAACACGCAGCCGATATATACCTGTACTTCTAAACTGCCATATTTTCATGATAATCTTGTTATACAGGTCAAGGTCTATTATTATTATTACTATTATTACTATAATTGTTACGCTATTGTTACTATTACTTATATATACAAGATACAAAAGAAGAAAGGCACACAGTTTCATTTGATTTCAGTATGTAGTAAATTAATTATAGCAACAGTATTAGTTGCGGTACACGTATATATTTCCCCACACCTATTCGTGTATTATTGTAGAAAATAAAAAATCATGTAGGAATCAAAGTGCTTGCATTTTCCACCACTACTCCACTCACACTCCTACACTGTACAAAAGGAGATACGGCATCGAGGATTTAAATAACCGCGGGCTTCGCCGGAGGAGACGAAAATCCCACTGAATTGAACAAGGTGGAAAAGGAACAAAAGCTAATAAATCTACATATTCATCCTCTATCCCACGAATCTCAGAAACAACATCCAGTGCTACCGATCGCCGTCCCCTCCCTCACACGATCCGTAGTGCTACTGGGAGCACCCAAATCATGAGCCTCATCTAATTCTTTAATGATATTAATAATAACAATAATAATAATTGCTAGTTCCAATCCCAGTATCTCTCTTGCGCACACAAATTCCCTTCATTAACTTAAATTAAATACAAAGTTCACAAGTAACAAGTTGAACGCTCTACAGCTCATTCCGCGTCTTTATCCGCTTTTGTTACGACAAAAAGTACACAAAACCTCCCTACAAGTTCCAGAAAAGTGGCAAAGATCTTTAAATAATACAACAACAAGACAAAAATGAGATATGACCGACCTAACAAATGATCTCAGTGTCCCAGTAGAAGTAAATAAACTCGATACAATTATCCCGAAAACTAGACAAACAAAACGACAAATCCCAAAAAATATGGACCCAGCCTCAACAACAGCATTGGAGTAACCGCGTCCCACAAAATTCCCCATTAATACACAATAAATTCTGATTCTGTCCAACTACCATTTGACACATTTTGTGTAACCCCGTAAACTTTCAGGATTGACTTTGCCGCAAAAACTTGAAACAAAACAAAACAAAACAAAAAATGAAGGAAATAAGAGAATCTCACAAGGTAAAACTCGGGCGAAAAAATTATAGCTGCTGACGTTGATACGCATGCGCACACAGATGACACATTATTAATACAGGAATTTCCAATTAAACTAACTACATATAATCTATGTCTAACAATATCAAGTCTCTATTTCAGCACTAATGCCTCAAAGTTACATGATAAATTACAAAATATATATATTTCCCCCGCTCAAGTGGCGCACTTTCAGCAACGCAACCTCAGTGCTTCAAGCTGCCAATTAATGAGGACACAAATAGTGATTCCAAAGTCAATAATAAATCTACAATTACGTTTGCTACCAATCCTCTTTTAGCAGCTACAATAGAAAAATCAAACTTTTAACATTTTCTAACAATTGCTACAACTTATGACAGGATAACTAATGAGATTTTCAACCATATACATAAGATATTGACAAAAGGGTCTACAGAGGATTCAGTACATAGCTTCATAGCAGTGTAATAAAGGAACTTAATAAGTTTTAAATGCAATAATTATTTCTTCCACTATCTTGACTTCAAAAATTTTTTCAAAACTTCCCGCCCCCAGCCCTTTGGGAACTTGGCTCCGTCAAGATTTGATTGCCAATCCGAATGTACACATCCGCCGCAGTCCAATTTTAATCCCCTATTCTAACAGTCATCTTCTATCTATCATGCTACCAGGCCCATCCTGGCAATTTTGGCGGACAAAAAGGTGTGTATGATGAATACCAAGGGCTTGGGACAACCGTGAAGGTCCAGTTCCTGAAAATATCAAAAGAATCGGATCAGAAAAAAAGCCTAGAAATTTGAATGAACCGCCAGTTTCTACTACCTTCTAAAACCACCATTCCCACTTGACTTCACTCACAACTCAATCAAGTTCAAAAGGCAACACTACTCACAAAGGTTAATGAAAGCCAGACGGTGAGCAAAATGTACATTCTTTCACACAGCATCACACAAAAATTACACACACGCAAAGAGACGGAAAGAGATAGAGAGAGAGAGCGTTTTTTTACGTAATGGTGAAGGCGAACCTTTTCCCCGTCTTCGGCGCCAAAGTCGAGCCAAAGCAGGCGGGCTCCGTCATCCGCAGACGTCCTCAGCAACGTGTAAGGGTAGGACCAGAGGACCTTGGGCTTGTCACTCTCCGATTTCGGCAGCTCCGTCAGTGTAAATCCGTCCTCATAATGAACTTTCAGCTGGCACCCCTCACCCTTCCAACTGCACTCTAATGACACGAGGAGGCAAGCAGAGAACAACAGAACATTTATAATAATGATATTAATACAAAAGTTGACAACAACTCCCGGCCGCCCTGGCCCGAATCCCATCTTCTCAAACACAAAAACAATAGCTCATCCAAACCTCATCTACAATCCCATATATTTTCTTCAAAAACACACAATAATAGCTCATCCTAAAATCTCATACCCACAATCCCCTCTCAACTCTTCCACGGTAATTAGGAAAAGGGCGGGGGGAAAAAATTCAAAAACTGGGAATCCGTCCGTCCCGCTTCCACACACACACATTGTCATTATCAAGTCGAAGAAAACCCACACTGTTCATTAACCCATCCCATTCCGCACACACACAAATCCCCGCCAGCCACACGGAGGTTCTATTTCAAGAAATATCCGTACAGCTTTGAAAGCAACCAACCAACCAGCTGAAAAGAAAAAAAACTAGAGGAAAAGATCAAAAATAATGTTCGCCTCTCGGCACTGTCTCTCTGTAAGTCATCTAACAGGTAGTTCGCATCCTCCATGTATGTCCGCGGGGTGTAAAAGCGGGAAAAACTCACTGCAGGATAGCTCCTTCTGTGAAACGGCCGCATCATGGGATGATTGTACAATGTTCCGAGCCCAACTTGCCAAGTCCTTCTGCGTCTCCGTTCGGAAGACTACATTGACGACGCCGCTGGGGGTTCCGATACGCACGTGGAAAGTTAATACATCCCGAAAACCCGGTGACGTGCTCGCACTCCGACACGAGGAACTCACCAGCCTGCCCTCACAACCATGTGGGTCACACACAGTGTAGAGAAAACGGGCGGACAAAGAGGGGGAAAAAAACCAGAGGCAACATTAAAATTCACCACCGTCTTCAACAAAATTCCAAGACTTGTACGGAAAAAAAAGAGCAAACCGGTCACCGCTACTATGGCAGACATATGATATTTCACCTCCTCAAATACCATTTTCCCATAAACTTATTGTATACCCATTCAAGAGCACCCACCATTTTCCACTCCAGTCAAAGAAATTTCCCAAAATCCCCAAAATTCGCGGGAAAGATGAAGACATTTCACATGTGCACACACACACACACACACACATACACACTGTTTGTGCGTGTGCCTGTGCTCACATTCTCGTCCCTCCCTTCAACAAATCCTTACAAAAAGCTTCTAAATACTCCGCTGTGAGATGATATTTCGCAGGATCGCCACCGCCAGTCACCGATAATGACACACAGAGAAAGAGAATCCCACTTTTATGACATGACAAATTAACCGTACGGCATCCCATAATCCCATCCCAACCCTATTAAAACAGCCGGTTCAAACAGTCATCTTTTCCCGCGCCCATCGCTAGATTCCTCTTTATGATCCCGTTCCGCTCTCTCAAATTTTGAGAGGAGGATTTCGGCAGGATAGTGGATTAAAAACTTTGCCCATAAAACGAGAACGTTAATATATACATATAGTACGGGAAATGGGCGGGCAACTCAGTCAGTACGAGTCAGAGAGAACGGGGGAGACAAACTCTTTGAATTTCCCGCGCCATCATCTGCCCCCCAACTGATTCACTCTCAGTTTTTAGTCCTCCATGTGCCATAATATTGCAGTGTGATCCTGTTCTACAATAATAGGGGAATTTTATATGTAGATGGTGGCGGGCGGGATCTCTCCTATAGTATCACAGCATGCATATAAAATCTCATACCTGGTCGTGAGTAGCGGCCAAGTCTCAAACGGAGATGCCCAGGCGTCCACGGACCATGGCGGGGAGGAGTAGAGTCGTAGCTCTTTGTCCGTGATCACGACGAATGTTGGAATCCATTGATTCGAACCATCTTCTCCCTCTGATGAGGTACTTTGGCTCCGGCTCTACACAGAGGACACACCAGAACGACGAGGCACAATCAGACCCTTAGTATTCATACCCCACCAGATGCTCCCCCATCCATTACAGCTCATCACATCCACATGGCCACTGCCTGCCTAAACAGTAGTCCTCCACACACACACACAATCACACACGCACTTACACACACACACACACACACACAGCCTCATGGCCAGAAGTACCACAATAAAACAAACAATCGGAAAGTTAATCCCAGTCGTCGTCAACTTTCCTAAACTTCATCCCCTCTCGCTCCCTTTTCTTCTTCTTCTTCTTCTTCTTCTTCTTCTTCTTCTTCTTCTTCTTCATCATCATCATCATCATCTTCTCAGTCCCGTGCTCCTCCGGCTGGCCCTGCCGCGGAGCTTTTTGAGGATGGGAAAACTTCCCTGGCGCTCACTGAACTCTGTGTCCGACGAGCGCTCCGCCATTGTCTTTATCTCGATCTCTCTGCCGGCAGGAGCTCTGTGTGTAGGATGAGGCTTTTATAATTGATCCGATCATGACGATGACGACCAGCGGATGGGATCGTCTTCCTCTTCCTCCTCCTCCTCCTCCTCCTCTTCTCTTTCGTCGTCTTCCGAAAAACCTAAAACTTGGCAAAGTAGTAGAGGGAGGGAGATTTGAATTAATTACTAACTTTAATGGAATTGTTGGCGGAGCCATCGGGGACGGTTCGTTTCAACAGCCATCCCATGTGGCGGGCCTTCCCTTCGAGCAGGTCGTGGAGGAGGCGGTTGGCCCGGGTTAAAGCTAATTCCGTCGACTCGGCCAGGGCATTGCTCAGGCCGGAGACCCAGGCTTGGCACTGAGCCGTACTTCCCGCACGGAGAATTAAACTATGAAGTCCGTCCGGGGAGTAGAGCTCTATCGTCCGATGATCTGCATCATGTGGAATCACCAAAAGTATATATGTACACGTATATGTTTATACGGATCAAATCCTCACCATAAGGTCGTGCAGGGAAAGACACACACACACACACACACACACACACACACGTCCGCACAGAATGTGGCACCGATTTCTGTAGTAAATTTCGAAGATGATGGGAGTCCGTCAAATTCTCATATTACAAGGATATTACAGAGGCCCCCAAATTCCATATCATCCCCCAAAATGATGGTGCTCCAAGTCAAATTTAAACCAAAAAAAAAAATAGGACGCATTTATCTTTACAGGACCGAACGTATAAAACGTTGGAGCTACGGGGAAGGTTGTAAGACGAGGCGGGATATATAAATTTGAAAGCTCATTCCACACAAGATCAAAGGGAAATTTATCGGGGCTAAGTCGAGATCCGCAGATTGAGACGCGCCAACGACGACGACGATGACATCATCCTCCCCTCCTTGTCCCTTATCCTCAAGCGCCCGATCCGCATCTCTCATCATCATCATCCGCTCAAAATCGTCTGCATGACCCAAAGCGGCTGTGGCGGGGCTTTTTGAACATTTTAATTCAAATTGACCGACAAAGTTTGCAACTACCCGGGGAGGCAATGCTCTGACACACACACACACATTGCACTGCCTGCCCGAGCGACACATTCTCCCCCATTTTACGGAGACCAACTCTGGGGCATCCCACACAGTAAAAAGTCGTAGACAAAAGGGAATGCAAGCTTGGTGGCGGGGAAGTACAGAGAGAGTGTGTGGTTGTAGTCAAAGCCACAGAGGCAGCAGCACCAGCAGCAGGCGGACGGATGAATCCAGTTTAATTTCCCGCACTTCCCGTACGGCGTTCGCTCAATTCTTTTCATAGCATAGGCTCATACATGACGGACTCCCACCAGCCAAGATTGGGAAAAATATATAGACTCAGTCAGTCAGAGTCAGAGTGTGTGAGTGACTGACTGAGTGAGCGAGTGAGTGAGTGAGAGGGAAAGAATCTTACCAACATCCGGATGTTTAAAGTTGGTGGCAAGGAGCGCGAGTGTGAGCGGAACACATCGGGTGTCAGATCGGGAGTAGGATAAATCCGGTGGCGGTCCCGGCAGAGCATCCATGTCTCCATTCAGACTGATATGCTGATGATGAAGATGATGCTGATGATTCTCATCCCCAGTCCCCACTGCCAAATATTCCTTCTGCAAATCCCAGCCTAATTCCGCCAGCAGCGAAGCTTTTCGAAAATAAGGCGTCACTTCCTTCAGGTATTTCACTGTGGAACATTTTTTATCATACATATCATCATGTGCATATAGTCATTGTAAGAATGGTAAGGACGGGTGCGGGAAGGAAACCCGTCGTGAAAGAACATTTCGGGCACAGTGTATTACGTGTGGGAGCTCACTCATATATGTACGTCCATGCATGTACCCGGGGCACACACCACATCCACTCCTTTCCCTATAGACCTCAACACTGACACATCAATTTACACACACACACACACACACGTAAAAACATGCACACAGACACACACACGGAGATCAAGAAAGTGGCTCCCTGTAGCCACAAATATAATTGCACACACTGTCACTTTCACACCACTGTCACACACATCACCTGCATCATAACATCAATTACTCATCGCCTCAAAAAAATTCATTTCAAACACATACACACACACACACACACACACACACAAGTATGTACTTCCCATGTGCTACTGCAGCCGCCAGGCCAACAAATGCGTGAATGTAAAAAGGGGGTAAAATCCGCAGAGTGTGAGACTCTGTCTCGCTCCCGCTCTCGCTCTCTCTCTCTCTGCGCTTCTTCCAACTCGGCGCACACATGCAGAAGTCGACGGGTAAATCCTTTTTGCTTTCTCACCCTCACGTCAAAAAATTGTTTCCATACCCGAGTTTTTTCTAGCTCTCTGGCCTCTCTCGCTCTCATATAAGACTTGAGCGGGATAACTGAGTGACTGGGAGGGAGGTGTGATGGAAGTGGGGAGGATGATGGGCAGGTAAGTAGTAGGGTCTTACTACATGAGCGTACATATTCCGCAACTCTCTGGCTGCTTACATACTGCTCTACTTGCTACACGTGTAGACACATACAGTTGCTTCCACTTTGCTCCGAATATTTTTTTTTTCTTCTTCTTCTTCTTCAATTTCAATAAAATCCTCTCCAGCAAGATGAGGAGGGGGAAGAAGAGGAGACGGTGCGATGGAGTAGCATGAACTTGGGAGTATATGGAAGAGAGTAACTCAAGGGAGTCATGGCTGACAGGTCAGAGCCTGTTTTTAAAACACACACACACACACACAGACACACAGAGACACACACACACACACTATGCAGAGGCACACCACGTGTAGAATTGGAAAAAAGTGACTTTTGATATCCGCTGTTCCCTCCCTACATGATCCCCTCTGGGAAGGGACATACAGACGGACGAGACTCGTATATACTCCTAATAATAATACGCGCCATGCTCCCCAATACACTTGCCTCCCGGCACACTCCACACGGACTTACCTTCCAAATCAACAACTTTCCCGGCTCTCTTCAAGGCCTTCACCGCTTCATCATGTGTGGCGCTCCGCAAATCCTCCCCGTTCACGGACAATATTGCATCGCCCACGAACAGCTGCTCAGTCTTATCCGCTGCCATTCCCTGGAAATCAAATGAATTTCCCCGATCGTGTGTCAGTGAGTGTGAGCCGGACATATATTATATGCATATATGACATAGATATACACGTACACATTTACATGGTATCATTCAACATATATATATACATATATATATACATATGTATAATCATATAGTACATATGTAATTCCTCTCCCTCCCCCATTTATCTAACCAAAGCCGCCGAGGCTCCCGTCTCGGCATAAAAGGATACACAAATACACATTTTTGTGTACACACTCCAGCTCAGACGAGCTCATGTACTTGACTCCTGGTCAATATATTAATAAATGGGCAATTTCACCGGGGAGCAAAGTAAGCAGAAATGGACGACGCTGTTGCTGCTGCTGCTGGGAATGATTAGAAATCCTCCTGGTCAAGTTGACACGTACAAGTACAAACACACACAGGCGCACACACACACGCATTAACACACGCACATACATACAAACACATAAACAAACATATCACAGCTCAAAGGGAAAGGGTGAGGGCTTACAGCAGTCGTGATAACGTTCGCTTGGGAGAGAGAGAGAGAGAGAGAAAGAGAGAGTGAGTTAACGAAATTGGCGTAAATCTGAAAGCCTCAGACTGAGACAGGCATACAAAAACACAGAAACGCGCGCACACACACACACACACACACACACACACACTCACACGCATTAACACACGCACATACATACAGACACATAAACAAACATATCACAGTTCAAAGGGAAAGGGTGAGGGCTTACAGCAGTCGTGATAACGTTCGCTTGGGAGAGAGAGAGAGAGAGAGAGAGAGAGAGAGTGAGTTAACGAAATTGGCGTAAATCTGAAAGCCTCAGACTGAGACAGGCATACAAAAACACAGAAACGCACACACACACACACACACGAACAGTTGGCAGGAAACAAATACTAATAACATGCCCTGAAGAGAGTGAGTGAGGGGGCAGCATGCAGGCGGGCGGGCGGGCGGTTTGTGCGAGGCGGGACGCGGACGCGGGTGAGTGAGCGTCTGTTGAAATCCATGTGACGGAAGGGGGAGCATAATCCATGCACTTTGTGTGTGTGTGTGTGTGTGTCCTTCCTGTTTACTTTGGATCGATTTCCCCCATATACGTACAACAAGCAGAGGGGCATCAGGAGTCTAACAAACCACCACAAGTTTCCCATCTCACTCCCTCACTCTGACAAATACACACAAGTTCACACACACCCAAACAGACGCCCACAACACATACGCACAGGTTGGAGAATCACACACACACACACACACACACACACATACAGGTTTCAGAAACACACACACAAAGGTTTCATACCCACACACGCACACACACACACACCCAAACCGTCGCATCCAACACACACACACACACACACACACACGCGGGCTCGTGAACGCACACAGAGACATATGCCCACACCACCACTCCAGCCACTACCGTCCTCGTCGCTCTAAGTGCAGATATTAGAGGATCTGAATTGCAAATTCAGAGTGACACCCTACTACCCCGACGTCGTCGTCCATCCACACCACCACATATACGTATTCCAACTGAAACACGTACAGACACACACACACACACATACACACACATGTAATTCTACACAATGTCTCTGGGAAATTCATCTCGTGCCCGACACATAGTCCGATCCAGAGAGAAAGAGAGAGCGAGCGAGCTTGGCAGAACTATGGCGCGGCGGAAGACAGCGGCGATGTAGGAAACCCTTCTGTTTTTTTCAGTCCCTTTTTTAACATTCATTGCTCGCCTTGGGTCGAGCGGGAGGGGGAGAGGTGGTGGTGGTAGTAGTAGTCTAGCAGTATAGTAGCAGTGCGCTCCACATCCCATGTGCGCTCCCATCTTCCCAAGGGACCCTGGCTACCGTCCGGAACAAGATAATAAATTATGCAACGTCCTCCATTCCCATACTCTCGCTCACAGCCTCGCTCTCTGTCTCTCTCTCTCTCTCTCTCTCACTCTTTCCCTCTTGCATCTCAAATATCAAATCCTTCCACTCATCCATCCATCCATCCATCCACCCATTTACTCGAGCAGAGAGTATAGTCAGCCCGCCAACCCGCCAAGCTCACATCACATCTCTCTCTCTCTCACTCCAATCACATCCCAGGACAGTAGGGACTAAACGGTCTCAAATTAGTTCCCACTCCAACCTACCAACCGACGAACCAACCAACCACCTACTCGCATTCCCCCCTCCCCACCACCACCACCACCACCACCACCACCTCCTCCTCCTATCCGTGCCCATACCCATCGTTCATTAAACTTTCATGGACAATTTTTTCTCCCATTAATTCAATTTCCGGATGACTCCAATGTACATACTTTTCCCTTCGCACCCACACCATCTCGGCTCCATGGTGGCGCTTTTGAAAAAATCCGCCGTTTTACTCCCACACACCTTGTCAGAAGAAGAAGAAGAAGAAGACGACGCAATCATCATCGTGTACTACTAATACTAACTGTCTGTAGGAGCATAAGAAGGGTACAGTGTTTGATGATAATACATTATAGCATATTTGAATTCATCCTCCCCTCCCCTCCCGCCCATCATGAGCGTGCGCGGAGGAAGACGGAGATTTTGGATGAGGTGGCAGAAGCGGAGATTTGCACACAGGTATTTTCCGAGTAGAAGCAGCGTTCAGTTTACAGGGTGCCCCAAAATGATGTATTCGATTTGTTTCGGGGATAAAATTCACACAACGCAAGCGAGGACTACAAACAATAGCTCAAATTAAAGCTGAGTCTTTTGGATTACATCTCCTAAAATATCGCCGAAATCCCCAGTCTAGTTTAAAAATAGGAACCGTAAAACGATTTTTGGATGTGTTTTAACATGAGCGTAAACGGTAGCTTCAAATCCATACACAGGCCAAACGGTTTGACACACATCCACGAAATTGGACTTTTTCGAGAGCTTATGACAAGAGCAATCTACTCTTTTGGTTAAAATTATGGATCATCTGAGAATGTGACCTCCGATGACCCGAC
>WJFA01002609.1:0-15309 GCA_009870155.1 Pseudobourletiella spinata | reverse complement strand
TGCAACTCTGTGCAAAATCCCCAAACACAAGCCTCCGCCATGACGGTGCAGGGGTCAACTTTAGGTTTTACACAATAACTAATAGGGAGTGCACTTTTACAACACATAAACTTGATCATATCTCCCAGCATTCAGGTGGCACACTCTCTCATGCAATATCTCCAAGGCTCTCCATCATCACCATTATCATCAATGCTGGTAAGACAGGCCGGGAAACTGTCTTCTGAATTCCCATTCTTGTTTTCCGAAAGATAAAAAAACTGGTGAGACGTCAGGCGTCACTTAAAATAATTATGAGAAAGAAAACTAAAAAATAAACTCATGAGTCATGACATCAACCTTGTTCAAAATAGCCACACACTCGGCCGGTCATCCTACTAAATCGGAAGCGTATGAGAGGAGTCTTGTTATATGTGAGCTAAATCTTGCAAAATATTTAATGTATGTATGCATATGCTATGTATGCGGAACTCAGGATGGGCGTATAGATTCAAATGGAATCAAACAATTAAACATCTACGGCCACTTTAATTATTGTTTCAAATAAGTTAAAAATAATTAAAGTACATTTTGACTACAAAATTATTACTATTACAATAATAATTATTATTATTACAAAAAAACAAACAACCATTTCTCGGAATTTACTTCAACTTCTTAACCCATACAGTATCTAAATATATATATATATGTATGTATGTATGTACGCATAAAGCCGGAAGGAACTTATTAACGAGCAACATTTGATTATCAGATTTTACGCGCCGCCAATCAATCACCCACCACATCAACAAGGTCACATTTTATGAGGCGCAAAAACCGGTAAGTTTAAGTCCTTATAATATTATTTGTGAATATATATGTCTATGTATAAGCACATGAAAAACATTTTGGTGGTTGGTGGGGCTGCTCTGTGTTGTAGTGTGATGCCTAAAAATCCAAACCACATCCACTCACCAAACCAGTATACAAACCAATATGATAAATATATTTAACATTGTGTTGTTTTAACGCTTCCAGAATTTCCAGGCACAGTGTCATCAACTCTCGAAAATTTGCCGTGTCATACAAATATATATCTTTATACATGTAGACGCATACATTGTACACACATATACACGTCCGTCATAAAGGCAAATTGGGTCGCGAATTTCACAGCAGAATTTATGTAGGATTCCAGGAGCCTTTCCAACACAGCACTCTGTTCCTCTCAACCAGCTTTTTATAACTAATAGTAATGTATGTGTTTATAGTTTCCCCCCGCACAGAAAAGTTCAAACCGCCCGCATCCTACATGATCCCCACCAATGTTGTGTGTGAGAGTGAGTAAAGAATAAAAGTATAATGTGAAACCTGCTGTATATATTTATGTATATATTATATGCGTGACCATTTCCTTTTTTCAATCCTAATCATCATCATTTTATACCATCTGAGATCAATCCCTGCAGGAAATAAATAACATATTGTGTGTGTGTGTGTATACCACCCGCACCCTGGAAAAAAGTGTCTCCCTCAACCGAGAATGGGGAAAGCCAAAGAACCACAAAGAATACAGAGGAGGCCCTATACATAAATAGTGAGAAGCCCAAATAAATTTTCACCGCATGACCCTACACAGTTTTTTTGCGTATAGGGACGAGCATATTTCCCGGTAACCTAAAAGGCACACATTGCCAATAAATGTATTTACTCATTTTTTTTTCAAGATTTTGTGTGAGAAAATGAAACCTGTCATCTGGCAAGGATGCTTTCATAGGGAGGCTCATTATATAGATCCCACTCATACACCCACACGTGAAAAGTGTAGACTTTATATTGTATAATAAATTACGGGACCATGTGGCAATGTGATCAAATTTGTTATACCCTAAATTCCGCGTCCACATAGAAAAATACGACGGCTACGTTCAGAAAAATATATGTATATTCCTTCCTATATGTGACTGTACATTTGGGTACATCCGATACACGTCCGGTCATAATGTCCAGCAGTGGGAGCAAAAAACAATGGGGACTGCAGTGCACCTTACGTATTAAGACTCCTATAGGAATTTACTATGTATGTATCCCTGCGCAGTACGGTTACATCACGTTTTTTTAAATATAAATTACTCCCCCTACAGAGCTTCCACCATGCCTTTCTAACTGAAATATTGAATATTATAATTGCGAACTGATTGTTCCAGGCTGATTGTTTTGTGTATTATATCTAAAGAATAATAGGAGCAAACGGACTGACGGAAAGCCAGGACTCAATAATAATTATAATAATAATAATGATTTTCGTCACATGCGAAACATATAACTCACATCCTTTGTTCCTTCAAAGCTCAGCTTGAATCAAACGTTTCTCTATTTTCATTTTAGCCGCCCACATAATTAAAATAATATTATAAATTATTATAACAGTCCTCGTCCACAGAGAATGACTATGACTATAAATGAGTAGCTGCTGTCACCCATCAGCTCTACCCCGCCACATATATGAGACTTTGGAATCTGGTTCATTCGGATGTCATTAAATCAATTACTTCCTATAAATATATATACATATATATATATAGTGCAGAGATATAGAGTGAAACCAAAGATACACGGACAGGCCAAAATGGAGAGAGTAGCCTTTGAGGGAGTTCCAGTGCAATGCCAAGGTGTTCCTCCAAGACTCCATTTTATACATGTACGCATATGTATATAAATATTAATAAAACTAAACAGAGTGAACAAAACTTCCTCAATCCGGCTCATATAGCAACGACGGGATCCAGACGGAATAATATACTCTCTGTGTGTATTTTTTAGTAGTCTATAAAATCAATCTTTGTAGTAATAATTGTAAAACCTAACTATGACATAGTATATCAACAATATAACTACGAGAGAATTCTTGAGAAACTCCAAATATTACAACACTCTCACATAATATGTATATTATTATTAATAATTATGTATCTTGGTGGGAGGGGCTGCGCTGGTAATATATAACAACAGTAGGTGTCTACGACGCCTTTCCTTTTAGCTTCATTTTATTAATTACTATTGTTACCACTTCACTAGAGTAAATACTGTTTACACCTGCAAGATACTATAGAACTAACCCATAACTAGAAATAACATGTATCTTTTCTATTATTGTACTAAAGTTCTATACCGCCACTAGTAGACAGATAAAAAATAGTTGCTCCTCTCTGTATATCATCATTTTCATCATCACCACGGTTAACTATATGCATATAGACACGTTCAGGCTCCGCACACGCAATCGTGCTACTCTACTCCGGCTATAATAGGCTGCTCTCATAGCTGGTAATTTAAGTACGCATGTGTAGAATAGAAAATTATTATTACTATATTATGATAATCATAGCAACAAGATCATTAAAGTAACATATTTTTACAGCGCGGAGGCAGTTTAGCAAACTTGAATTATAACAGTTATAATAATAATAATAATGATAATATAGCAGCAGCAACAACGACAACATGTTTCCTATGATTAATTCAGAGATTGACGCAAATGGTTATCACACTGTAATTACTTTAATGATTAACACAAAGGTTTTCTATATAGTTATTTATATATATAGATATTTATAACAATAATTATTTTTATATTATTCTAAGAAAATGATTTTTCTCTCGCTCATTTCCAGGTACTTTTGATGCACGGCGTTTTGAAATTTATATTACATACATGTATATATGTACAATAATAACAACAACAATAATAAAAACTACTTATATGCTCGGGATATCATTGACGGCCGCAGAGTCCTTCCAGGTGGGGATCTGCGGTCCGATACTTTATATACAAACTTAAGGGGATATTCACAGTCACGAGGGTGATGGATTCACGCGTGTGTATGTGTGTGTTTGGATGAGTGAATGGAATTAATTCAAGTACAAAAAATATATGGTTATGCAACTGTATCATCATAACCACTACAAGTACTCTTACTGTACATTTAGTTATATTACATTATATAGTTGCTCTGTGGGCGTTTCAATACTATATAACCTCATATAGTAGTAGTAGTAGTAGTAGTAATAGTAGCAGTAGTGGTGAATTAAGTAAGAAACTTGTAAATTGGCCCCTGTTAATTTGGTTGGGTATTTCCACAGGTGTCGCACCAACCAGTTGGTCTGTACAGAGACTCACTACAAATATATACATATACATATGGGGAACACTCGGAGAGATTCCACAGGGGGCTTCACAACGGGATTTTTTTTAAACTTAAGACATAATAATAATAGCTAACTTAATCTTCACAGCTTTGACAGTGACCACAGTTATGAGGGGCATAGGGGCGGCGACGATCTCCCCTACTACGTGCACTCTATGGGTTGGTGAGGGTGGGCGGATGGCGGCGGCGGATTTGAACTCACGTCCAGCCCGATATCCATCTGTACATCCACCGAGTTACCCATCAGCGGGGTGGGGGAGGAGGAGAGGTTATCGTCGTGACTTTCCACGTCAATCAGATCTGAAAAAAAGAGTCCATAGGAACCAAACGCAAATAAAATCTCTAGTTCAACCGAGTATGACATTGCACATAATTTTTTAAATTAATTCAACTAATTAATTTACCAAATTAATTTAAAATTAATTTAAAAATTATTAATTTAGAATTAATTTAAAAAATTAGTCCTCCTCACCATTGCTGCACTCGGACGGTGGGTACTCATAGCTAGATGGGTGGTTCCCACCGGCCGGGGGAGATCGTTCCAGGTTCATTTCGTCCTCGGGCCGAGGACGACAGCTCGTCGTCTTCCAATGGGTTCTCAACCCCGAGGCGGATATATACTTTTTACCACAGTTATTACAGATGTACGGACGCTCGTTGTTGTGAAGTCGTTTGTGAAGTTTCAAGTGGACGAATTGAGTAAATTTGGCCGGGCAGAGGTCACAGGCATAAGGCTTTTGTCCGGAATGAAGGCGCAAGTGTGTTTTCAAATTCGATGTGCTACTAAAACGTTTCTGACAAATGTCACACTGATGGGGTTTCTCACCTGGAATTAGCAATGAATGAGAAAAAATACCATTAATACAATATCAAATTAAAAGTCCTTTGTAGTCACCCCACGCATACCATTACCAACCATCGTGACCAACTGGCTCACACAAGAGTGACTCACAGTCAAGATACTTACCTGTATGAACCAAGTGATGCTTTTGGAGATGAGCTAGCTGGGTGAAGGACTTGGTGCAGACGTTGCACTTGAACGGTCGCTCTCCTGAATGCGTTCTCAGGTGAACCTGGAATAGAAATTCACATAATTATTAATACAAATAAGTAGGATTTCAAAACTTTAAAACCTGCAAAATTAAAATAATAAAAAAAATACCTTCAAATTGGAAAGTTGTCCAAAGGTCTTGTAGCAGATGTTGCATTCATAGTGCATCTTCCCGTCCTTCTTCCTCAGGGGATAGGGTAGGCTCCGATAGCCCCGCCCCCCGGGACTCAAATTGTTGTCATAGTCCGAGTCATGATCCCGCCCCCCGCTCGTATCACTCCCGCCGCTCCCGATCCCACTCCCACCGCTCCCCCCATTGGGTGAGATGATGAGCGGGGTGAGTTCCTTGATGAAGTGCGGCGGTCGCCGGTCGGAAAAGCCCGTGCTCCCCCCATGGTGGGCGAGATGGTGGCTCAGCGTCGGCCCGTGGTGGAAGGGTCCGCCCAAGTGACTTGGACTCAGACTTGGTGAGGAGTCCTTGGAGGAGGCGGGGGAGGATGAGTGGGAAAAGAGTTTGAATCCGCTGGGACTTCGGTCGGGATGACTCCTCCCACCGCCGGAGTCCCCGTGGCCTGGCGGCAAACCCGCCGAGTTGGAACCCCCCGCGGAGGACACGGGTGAGTGATGGTGGTAGAATAGAGAGTGGGGGTAGCCCGGGGGTGGGGCTTGCCCCTGGTACATGCTGTTGGGGGAGGGGTAGCTGCTGGGGGTCGGGGGATGATGGGGTGCCGGGGCGGCCATATTTGGAATGTACGGCGATGCCGGTGGGATCCCCGTCGTTGTGCCCGTCAGCGACGACGACGGCGTCGTCCCAGTCGAGCACTTGCTCGCACTAACAACTTCCATCGCTTTCCTTTCCTTCTCAGGCGTCGTCCCACTCGGTGGGGAGTTGGTGTTGGTCGTCGACGTCGTCGTCGTCGTCGTCGGACTCCCATTCCCACTGGAGTAGCGGTAAGACTTTTTGTAAAAGTAAGGGTCGCTCACGGTGACTGAGACGGGGCCGAGGGGTCCGGACCTTGGTAGGGATGGAGTGGGAGATTCACCAGCGGCGCTACTGCTGCTGCTGCTGCTGTTGCCACCGTTCATCCTCCGGAGAAGTATGCTCTCGAGGATACTGGCGGCTGCTGCTGGCGGCGGCGGTGGGCTCTTGCACCCCGGGAACCCGGGCAGGAGATGCCCGGACGGGCCGAGTAGTGAATTGGGATTTGGAGCTACTCCAGGGATCAAATGAGGATGTGGATAGGTCAAATATTCCGGATCCAGTTTGACGGGTTGGAGGGTGGCCAAAGGTGAGGTCCGGCTCGGTGGGGACATGGACCGGCGGTGACTTCTACTTGCAGGGGATAATCCTGATGATGATGATGATGATGATGACTGATGATGGTTACTATTATTACTACTGTTATGGGGATGCTCAGGTTCCCCCTCAATCTTGAGCGCTTCATAGTTGATATTCTTTGTTGTCATGCTCCCCCGATCTTCCTCATCTTCTTCCTTTGGGAGTGGTGAGCCCGTCCGGCTCACTCCCTTTTCCCGCTCCGACGGCTTCAAAGTGGGTCGGATCTGAAGGGGCGGGGATGCCTCCCGGGACTTTGGTGACAAGGAACTGGCAATGGACCGCCCACAAATGCTCCCGCTACTGCTCATGCTGCTCCGACTCCCGCAGCCGCTCCCCAACTCACAGTCTGTCTCCTTGGCTCGGAATGCCTTGGGCATCTTGATCTTCACCTTCCGGAACTCGTTCCCATGGGAGGACTTGCAGGGATGGTGATGGTTGTGATGACTCTCCGCGTCCGAACTGCTCTTTCGAGCCTCTGACCGATCCGCTGGAGGTAAAGTGGATTTGGATCCAGCTGCAGATGGGGCGGAGGATGACGAGGATGATGATGATGATTTCGTACTAAAGTCCAGGACGTAATTGTTGTCATAGTCCGAGTCTGAGGATTCTTCCGGTGGCGTCAGTGCGTCGTCATGGTAGCCATGACTGTGGTAACCTTCGTCGGAGCGGACGGAGCCATCTGGAGGCGTCAGCTGTCCCCGACTCCCCTCATAGTCCTTCCCTGGGGACAGGATGGGCTGGTCCTTGTGACACATCTCCGCCGGACTCATGGGGCCACCATGTACTTCCGAACTTACTTGCTGACCTGCGGAGGAGAACAAATATTTTCATACAATACAAAAATTACATTCATATTCAAATTTAATATATTTAACAGTAATGTAGCATTCTGTGAGCATCATAAGATTCCACAAGACTTTTTTAAAAAATAGCGGGATTGCCATGATGCAGGTAAAAAATATTTATATGAATAGAAGGAAATCCACAACACACTCGCAGTTCCCAGCATAAACTCACGAATCTTTTGAAGCATCATCTCTCCTGTGAGCGGGTAGTTGAGCCTCTCCGCAAATTCCTTGCAGTACCAGACGAGGAGCTCCTGGTTGGGCATAATTGGTTTCACCGTATAGAAATAGATCTGCATCTGGAAGTGAAACGAAAGACAGAATTAATTCCGTGCCCACGATCAATAGTAGCATGGCCAATAACTCTCGCCCACACAAATACGTAATATATGTATAGCCATAGCACACACACATAAACACACACACACTTACTTTGTACTGACAAGCGATGAGGTTCTGAGATTCGGATGAGTAGGCCGGGTTCACAAATCTCATCCAGTTGGCTTTGGTCAGGTCGAAACCGTCAATAAAGTAGCAGAGCTCATCGTCTTTGTAGACCTGGAAAAAGTGAGACACACATGAGAGATAATGGCAACATTAGTTCCTTCGTTACCACAGACACTACAAAATCTACCACTGATCTACTACACTATCATCATCCCTCCCTATTTAGATTATTAGAACTATTATTATGCCCTTATAATCTCCACACTGTTTAAATTCCCATGGCGTAGCCCACACAAATGCACACACACAATACATATATTTATTCCATACGCTCCGGGCTCATGCCCTTGACTTCAACTCGCACACAACCACACACACACACACACACAAATAAGTGTAAATCTACTATTATTTACTCCTCCTGCAGTGCAAACGGAACTCGTAAAGTTACGAGTCGTATAGCTCTATAAGTTCCTCCGCCAAGCCTCCCCATTGACATTCATCAGCTTCCTCAAAAGTTTACATTATTATTTCCAGAGAGGAGCAGTGAGAGTTGTTCATAGCGTCAGAACTGTGAGCAGACGACGACGACGACGATCACGACTGGTGCAGAGACAAAAGGAAGTAATTGCGTAAAACGCGTGTGCACAAAACTGTGGGAGTTCCACCTGTGCCTCCACCGCCACCACCATTATACACGCATGCACACACACATAGGGGTGGAGGGACATATTTGACATGCAAATAGCGACAGTAATTTTAATTATCGCAGCCACTACTGCCGTCGCCGCCGCCGCCGCTGCCACTGCATTCACCACCAGCATACAATGTAATTCCCCGGGAGCAGAGAGTGTGAGCCTGATCTCCCATGACTTTTATATTGGGGAACTCCCGACATACATACATACATATACATATTAACCTTGTCATCGTCACTAGCCTCAATAATTTGGATGCTCCTAGTTGAAAATTCCTGTTATATATGACCGCCCTCCCGTTACTATAATGCTATTATAAACGAGGGGGAAAAATCCACGGATCCGCACTCTCACTCAACACATGTTCCCACACCGCCCGCCCGCCCGCTCCCCTTTCCCTCTCGTCACACGAAATTTCAATTTAAAAAGACCTTCAAAGTCGACTCGTGAGTGAGCATGTGAGTGTGTGTGTGTGTGTGCCTGTGTATCCCCATAATAAAAGCTACGACTACTGGAGCCATTATAAAGCATGCTTATATAGAGGAGCGGGACAACGGGGGTTTTCGAGCGCATATGTGGAAATCCGCTAGCGGCTTCCGTGCCATATTCTCTAGTGGTGGTGGTGGTGATGGTAATCGTAGTGCAGTACGTATTGCCGGCTCACTCAGTCAGTCAGTCAGCAATGGGATGTACATACATATGTATGGGTCTACACATATGGAACCCATGGTTTTATTACACTCTGCCCTCTCTCACTCACAGTAAGTTAGCCAGACTGGCATTATATTTGCAATCTGCGTCGTTTCACTTTCTTCCATCTGCCTCCTACTCCTCCGCCACGAACCACCACCACCACCACCACCGCCGCCACCACATACAGAGAAGTTGGAACAGTATGGTAGGAAGCGTAGTATAACTAATAGCAGTGGGATATAGTCACACGCAAGAGCATGTCATTGCTGAGAGAGCTGACCTTGCCAGAATCTATTTTGCCTTCGGAGATTTTCTCCCATGATAGCACACTTTTAACTGGGTTCAGCCCCGTCTTCCACTCCACTAGTACTACTACTGCTACTACTAATACTGCTATACTGTATACTTCCACAATGACGGCTACAAACTAAAGCGTGGGGAGTCCCTCTAGCATTGGAGAGTTATGCAATTACTATGTAGAACCACACTTGGCCTCGCCTCATACTTTTAGCTACGCTCAATAAAGTCTGCTAGTGGTGCTGAATAGATGTGGGGTGTGTATGTGAGTGTGTGTGTGTGTGTATGTGTCTATGTGAGCAAGTGTACCGTGTTTTTTGAGCTGTTTTAACTCCTGCCTCACTTTTCCGCCGCTCGGCTATGTGTGTTTGTGTGTGTGTGTGTGCGTGTGTGTACTTGTGAGTAGTAGCTCAAGGGAAAAACAGACACTATATTTTCTAAGGCAGATGAATGCCAATGTTGGTGCATGACATGGAGGAATATATTATTATTATACTGTGAACTTGAACCATGTGAGAAATGTGTTTTGGAAGTGCAAAAATATCCTTGCGTATGTGGAGGAGACCGCAAGTCCCTTATGTTGTGTGTGTGTGTGTGTGTGTGTGTGTGTGTGTGTGTGTGTGTGTGTGTGTGTGTGTGTGTGTGTGTGTGTGTGTGCTTGTGAATGTGCGACTGTGTGTGTGTGTAATGTGTTTGAGTATACGGGCGAAGTTCGCTCATGCATTTCAACAACTTTTCGCCTCATATTTCCCTGGCCGTATTTACAAGGCTCCCCCTCCCACTTCCACTCTCATACTGGCAAAAATAAATGTGCTCCCCGCCGGTTCTGTCTCTCTGTCCGCCCGTCCGTGCATACATATGGGCTACTGCGGCACGTTAAGTTGAGTCGGGCCATGCCCCTCCATGACGGAGAGGTTGGGTGTCTCAAGAGCCTTCTTGTTCTTCCCTCACCATCCCACCGTTTCCACTCTCAACACCCCTTTCATCTCTTCTTTTAGGTGATAGTGGATGGACTTTCGGAATAATTTGGGAGGAGGATATATTCTCCCATCCCTGAGCTCTCTCTTCTGTTTACAAATTTCCGCACCTTTTCCAACTTGTTATTACGACCCTAAAGTGAGATAGGGAAATCCTCACTATTTTCACCTATACGGACATGTTTCTAAATATATATATATAAATACATATATGTGCATATGCTTGCGTCTTGAATAATGTAAGTGGGGCGGGATAGGCGGAGGGATGGAGAGCTTGGCGGGAAATCCCTCCTCACCTCGTTCCCCTCCACTGGGAACAACTACAAAAAGAATTCGGGAGAGTTGGAAAAGTTTGGGTCCGGAGGATTTCCATAATTGAGAAGGAGGATCGGCGGCGGCGGCGGCGGTAGGAGCGGGAAAAGCTGTTCCTTTAAAGTCATTGCTGGGAATTCTAAAAGTTACTAGGTGCGGCTTCACACTTACCCGCCAAAAATATTTCCGGTTCGCCGTCGGTGGTACTTCATCCGGAGAGAAAATCTGACCGGCGAGCGGGCCGAAGCGGGTCCCCGCCGGGATGTAGTCACGGCTCCACACGCCCATTGCCTGTAATACCGGAGGGAATATAAATATGTGCGATTAAATAAAGTGAGGCTGTATGGGGATTGGAAACAGTGTATAGGAAAACAACAACTTGAAAGGGATAAAACGGGGGGGGGGGGAGAACTTGAAAAAAAAATGACGGAGAATAAACTTGAAAAAAGATATGATGGGGCTTGAAAATAAATATAGTGGAATAAACTTTTAAAAAAAAACTTTGTACAAAATAATGGGGAATAAACTTCAAAAAAAAAACAAAATAAACTTACGTCGCTGAGCACTGCAGAGGGCTTGAGGCAGAGGTTCCTCGGGAGGGTCTCTTCCGCCCGACTGGAGTCTTGGCTCGTGGGGACGGCATCCGGGACTAAATAGACGGCGAGACTGTCAAACTCCTCCTCCTTGATCGCCCCGATGTTCCACACACCGTTCTCATCCACATGGCTCACACTCGTGGGAGCACTCGGGACACGGCTCTCAGTTCTCTGACTGCCCTGGCTCGCACCACCACCAGCACTACTACTGCTGCCGCCGCTGCTCCCGTTGCTCCCCTTGGTACTTTGACTATTACTATTGTTGCTGCTAATATTATTGTTACTAATAGGACTACTGCTACTGGTATTAAAGTATGATGATCGGGCCGCTGACGCCTGCTCGTGAACACCTTTCGTCCCACCACCGCAGTTCAACTCCTTCCCACTGACGGCACTACTATCTCTGGAGGACGCTCCGGACGGGACGACGAGCGTCGTCATTGTCTCTTGCTTTGACTGATGATGGTGATGTTGTGGTTGCTGCTGCTGCTGCTGCTGCGACGGCTGATGCTGCTGCTGCTGCGGTTGATGATGATGAAACTGACTGGAATGCTTGACCACACTGGACAAATGTTGACCGTGGTTAGCAGAACCACCATCCATATGATCATCTATACTGAGCCGGCGCCGACCATAGGGTATCCCTTCATTATCACCATTATTGATATTAGTGGAGCTCAAATGAAGCACGGGTCTCTGATGATGATGGTGTTGACTGTAATGTTGTTGCTGTTGCTGTTGTAGGTGGTGTTGGTGGTGATTTTGATGTTGGTGGTGGTTGTGGTGCAGTTGTTGTGACTGCTGCTGCTGCTGCTGTTGCTGTTGGGATTCCTGCCCATTCTGGACCCCGTGACCATTATGATGGGGACGTGGGAGGTGCCCCTGACCTCCAGTGGAAGTAACTAGCAGCGATGAGGACAAAGACGACGACGTATTCGACGGAGTTAATGATCCTTTTGATGGGAAACCTTGACACTCTGTCAGTTCACCCATTCTGCCTAAAAAAAAAGAAGAGAAGAAATGCCATTTGAATCCTCATCATCATCGTACGATCTTTTAGATATACTCTCATCATCATAAATTTCCAAGTCTTGGTTCCAGGTCCAGACGACGGATTTTCCTCTCTTTATAATAGGAATATAATAATGATAATTATATACGTATAAATCTTGGTAAATTACATCCCCACTAAACTTCCGCAACAAAATCCTTCTCCCACTGCTCCAACTCAATCAGACGTACACATCATCAATGAGCCGTTTCTCTCCACACACATTATGAGTCTCTGAATCAGAAAAAGCGCCACATTAATTCTCCCCACCCTAAATGTCTCCTCATTGGTCCAGGAGCATCAAGAGCGAAAAGTATATACTAGAGGTCAAAGGGGGTCTCTTCCGCATCAGCCAACACTACTTAATACTACTGGTCAATTTAATTTTCTCACAAGTCCCAATACATACTGGCACACACAAAACACATACATACGAGATCAGTCAGGATTTTTATACTCTCGGCCCGATAAACTCTGACCCGACCTTGGCGTAAAACTCTTTCACATGTAGAGAGTGGGGCCAGCAGGAATGACACTGTGCAATGGTACTGCGCCAACTACTTTCGTTGAGAAAAATTCATTCCTCTCTCTCTCCCTCCAGCTCTGGCGTGCCAAAATCGTGGAAGACACATCTCTCTATATTTTTTCACAGATAGACATCAATGGTGCAAGGTCGGCGGCGTCGTCGTCTCACTTTAGCCCAGAGAAACTCACATATCATTCAAATCCCAGCCGCAGACTCCCGCTGCATCCCTCTCTTGGGGCTAATAAAATATTGGCTCATGTCATAAATAATACGCCAAGCGGCTACAACGCAGTTCTACTTGCACTATACTCCCACCCTCACAAAATCCCGTCCCTGAAATCTAACAAACTTATTCAATTCCCAGTTAGCATCATCAAAAAATCAGGATCAACACACAGGCGGGGATGATCCTGATCTCAATTTATGACAGGAGGAGCGTAATAGTAACCTACCTGATATAGACTATTATTATTGAAGGCAACTCAAGTGTGACACTTTGAATTATCCGGAATTCACTCGATCCCCTTGGCTCACTTTATCCCTGCATCTCCTTTGCTCTGTCTCTCTTTGGCGCGCCGGGATCAACAGGTTTCAATCCGAGTCTTCTTCTCGACGAAAAAAAAATGTATATATAGATGCTGCTCTGGCAAGCCGGAACTTGGGAGGAGTTCAATCAATCTGCGGAAAAGAAGAGAATAAAGGGATTTTAATTTCCATGTTCCAAAAGCATCAGTATACGGATCAATTATTATAGTCTATTGGGAGCCCAATGCATTGTATGTATGGATAACACACCAGTATCGTCCCCGCACTTCCCTCCCACACAAACTCTCCAGAGAGATTAATATATATAGAGGAAGAGAACCGCATCGGAGCGCTTGCTCATGTCAAGTACGCCCTCATTTGCCCCCTTGAATAGATTTTGTTTTCTACACACACACAGGAACGCACATACATAGCGGGCGGATACCAGCTGAGAACGTCTCGAGATTGTTGGAATACCAGGGAAAGAGAAGCAACGGCAACCTCAACACAATGTCAATTGTGAGCCGTCACATTCACTCCGCACTCACTTCTATACAGCAGCGCGTCCTCCAATGGACCCTCATAATCAGGTTAGCCCGTCCTATTCGTCCTCATGGTTCGTCTATGGCCTGTGGATACGTAGATATTGTGCTATAGATACAGTCGTAGGACGGACCACTTTGAACCCGGAAAAAATTATCCCATCCATACACATACACACACACACGGCAGCCCCGCCACCACCAGTGCCTTCCACGAAATTCATCAGCCTTCAATGTGGAAAACACATGTATAAACAACACAATCGTCGTCGTCGTCGTCATTCCTTCAAGCCAGGAGAGAGAGAGGAAGGATTTTCAATGGCCTATTCAATCCTCTGGCAATCAGTTACTAGCGGTAAGTCAGGCACAGCAACCATCCACGGCCCATGGACCGGCACGCAGTGGATCATAATAATAGCAATACCAGAGACACCACTGCATGTGCGTGTATACCTTCCCCGGTACACAAACACATACGGATTTGTTTACACAATAAAAAACTATTTCAAAATCCCCGAACCCTCACTCACTTGCTAGTTATATCAATTATTATTGACACTTACGGCCTCCATCTCTTCACAACTCGCCGCCATCACCCCGTACATACATACGTACACCGACCAGGATAATCGCATCCACTACTGGGAAGACATGATAAAACTTGACTTCCAAATAATAGAACCGGCCAAGAACAATGCACACTACAGTATACATGAGTTATTATAACGAATTCGGCACTGTTTTCCAATTACGGACTATAAGTGGTAGGGATGCTCACCCTGCCGTGGTTCTGACTCGGATTAAGGAGAAATGACAAACATTTCGACACTATTTTCAGCCCACCCACCGATCCCAGTAACCTATTCACCGCTTCCTCAATTACGCCAGAAGTAGCTGGGGAAATTACCGGGGAAAAAATGGTGGGAAACAGATTTCAATTTTAAAAAAAGATTTTTTGCACCGTAAAATTGTGGGGTATCACACACGAGGAGTAACGGCAGCCACCCGTACTCAACTTATGCCGATCGAGCCCGATAAACATTTTTATTACCTGAGCAGGAGGCGGGTGAACGTCAGTTTTAATCATTTCAAATTTCCCGCAAACTATCACTTTAAATCTCACTGGACCGCCGTTCTACTCATTCAGACCCACTTCCATAAGGGAGCATTCACATATTACGTAAGCATGAAGGTGGGTGGGTGGTATGGGAAATGTTTAC
>WJFA01002608.1:0-15311 GCA_009870155.1 Pseudobourletiella spinata | reverse complement strand
CAAATTTTCATAAGAATCCGCCGTCGAACTTTGGCACGGGACAAATGGAAAGGTTGTTATCAGAACTTAAAAGCCACCCTGTAGTTCATCTACGCGTTAAATAAAAACTTTTATTGGCCAAATGGTGAAAAACGGAATCCCCTAAACGCCTAGACAAATTAAAAATTAATTTCTGGATTTTTTCATGAAATTGAGACCACTGGGTTTTTCAAAATTTCAAAAAGTTTGGAGATGAAAACCAAACTGAAATTCTCAATACTTCGGGATACTTAAGTTCAAAATCTTGTTTGACTTTTTTAAAAAACTGTGCGTTTTCGGAATAATCTGACACAAGGACGCAAGTAAACACTGGACCACTAAAAGCCTTTTATTTCACGTCAGAGTGCATAGAAAACTGAATCCCTTTACAGGAAGTTTGATAAGTGGATATTTTGGAACTTTTTTATATTAGACTCTGAGATCTAACACCAGAATGTACTGAAGTCCAGATATAAATAACCCCAAATACGTAGGGGAGCATTTTGAAATAATTATGACGAAAACAGGCGTCAGAGGAAATTGCTTTCAAGCTTAAGCGTATGACTTCGGTTATGTGCGGATCGGATGGGATATGGATGGAGCAATATTTTATCCGCAATTTGCGGATCGGATCGGATGGCGGATGAACGATTATCCGATCCGTTAGAATCCCTACCTTTACCAACAAACCCTGGAAAACAGTCAGATATGTTTCGTTGGCGGAGGAGGGTGGGTAGAACTTCGGGTTATCACTTCCGTATCCTTTGGGTAACCACGTCCCTACAGCCCCCAACTACGCATTTCTGGAATGAATGTCGGACGTGCGGAGGGACCTTTCGAAGTACCCTGAATGGGTGGTCCACTTCATTCGGAGCCCGACATCCCTTTGTCGTGCTTCTGGGCTCTTGGTGTTTTGGTGGACAAATTCGAGTCACCAGAGGCCGATTGCTTAGTGGAGCTTGATGTAGCGTCACCTTGTCACTTGTTCACCAGGTCCACCTTGTCAGCTGGAGGTGGCTGATCGAGGACACCAGAGTTCAAGGGGTTCTCCACTTGCTCCCGCATTGCGCGCTTTTTGGCCGCGGCCCGTTGATGTGGGCTTGGGCGGGACTTGCGCTTCTTTTTAGCAGCCGGGTTGCCAGTGCCGGCCTCGCCAGCTGGCTGGCCAGTTGCCGCCTCCTCCTGGTGCTGCTGATTTCACCCATCCGGACGCAAGCCGTGAGGCGGTCCTGGGTTAGGGCGCGGAAAGAGGACTCCTTTAGGCAGGATTCGTCGTGGGGTAGCTGGTTCAGCGGACCCCCTGCTGTCCGGGCGGAGGAGCCGGAGCTCCGACAGCGCCCTGATTTTTCGGTGGAACTTGAGGGCTAACAGGATTGTCAGTCCCTTCAACATCCATCCATTCCATTCCTGTCGTCCTAGGACATCTGTAGGAAAAAATCATGCCCACAATAAAGCTGCACTGAATTTATGCAGATTGTGTCACATAGTGTCCTCTGGCCAAGTGTGTTCTCCTCGCCAATATTTGTGTTTGGAGATATTAGTGTGACTCCGTCCCAAGGAACACTAGATCGTAGTAAATGCGTTTCCGTAACGATCGATGATTTCCGAAAAATCGTTATATATCCGTATTATTATGGCATAGAAAACGATTTTGAAACGGTTAGGTTGCGTATAAATGTCCGCCGTCGTAAACGTTTCATGAAGGTATGAAGCATGCGATTTATTAACGTTTACTTAACTATTTGAGGCTAACGGCACTGAAACGTGAAACGAGCGTTTTAACACTGCAACAATCAACGGTTTCGTAATGCAAAAAGTTGCGAAAATGAAATTGCACATCTGTTGACTAATTTATTATTTATTTATTCCGAATCAATACACTTCTGTAAATTCAGTCACAAAAGAACTGCTACGTAAAGGAATGTGAAAAATTTTCAGAAAAAACTACAGATTAACTATTCAGCTGGGTTATAAAATAAAATATTTTAGCAGTTTACTCCAGTAGGGCATGAGGACACACAGCAGTTGCTTTTCCCGACTGTTTTGCTCTCTTCACTCTTGTTGAGGCACTCTTGAGCCACAATTTTGTTGGCTCCTCCATTTTAGAAAAAGTAGCAGGAAAATTGATTTTTACCGCGTCTAACGAAATAAAAAAACAGAAAATTGGATTATATTCATTCGTCGTGAGAAATTTTCCGCAGCCACCAAATTTCAATTGGCGCAGAATTCAGCTCTTTCTCTCACATTATCTTAATTCACTGAAATATCTGAAGCATCTAAAATAAACTATAAATAAGAGAACCAACAATTAACGTGACGTGAGTGAGATGTTAATCGCTGAGTATGAAACATACATTTACAGATAAATATAAGCGACTTACGTACCAAATAAAACTCCAGGCAGAACATAACTCTTCAGTCCAATTTTTCCGTGCCGACCAGCCCAATTGCACTGAATTGCAACCTCATTAGAGAGAACGGCTGCCCATGTCTTGCGGATACAGTCTTCAAGACCACTGCCACCAACACCAGCGAGGTATGAAATCTAATAGGAACAAAGCGAAAAGTAGTTATATCTCGTATCTCCGATTATTATGAAGCTACAGATACAAAAGTTTATTTTACCATTTGCTTACGAAATTCTTCATCTTCTGAAATTTTAATTTCCAGATCTTCCAGCTCTGCCATTGTTTTCGCAGGCAACGGAAATCCTATAGGAGGAGATCCAGTCAATTTTGTAGACTCAAGTTTTTCAAACTTGCCCTCCAACAATCAGATCTTCCAGCTCTGCCATTGTTTTCGCAGGCAACGGAAATCCTATAGGAGGAGATCCAGTCAATTTTGTAGACTCAAGTTTTTCAAACTTGCCCTCCAATAATTCTAACCGTTCCAAAGCAGTTTGTAGCCGAAACTTGATGAGCTCCAACGAGTGTAGAACACTTTTCTGAAACTCTTGAAAAGAACATAAAGGAAATTGGAATGCTTTTTGTCAGTAAATAATGCCCACAGAGCGATTTGGCATAAATAATAATACTCGAAATTTCTCAAAGTTAAAGTAACTGGCGCTTAAAAAATCTGCCTTTTAAAATCCTCACCTCAATAATGAACGCAGCACACTTGAAAGAGCGGGTACTATTATGTTTCGCAGTAAAAACGGCCATGTAACGATTGAAAATTCAGTTTTGAATCACGGAAAGTTTATAATGACTACTAGTCATAACTCAGAGTACCTTTACAGTGTTCTGTCGATACTTTTTAACGGTGTTCAGGATGAAACTTAAAATATAAAACCTTAGCCCATCAAAAGTACTTTCAACGTTCCGTTCATTTTCGAAAAACATATTTTATCTCCACCACGGATTAGTTTTTTCAATTTGAATAGACCATTCTCAAAAGGAAAGGCACTGAAATTATCAAGACAACCAAACCTACTAACGTCTTCACACAAATGCAAAAGTCCGTGCACATTGTAGGAAACGTTTTCGAGTCCGTAAAGAGCGGGAAACTTTTTCACAAAATATTCAAGCAGGGACTGAGCATAACTAGTGTGTCCTTTTACATGAGTTTCACTGAGCAGAATTGTTATGGCTACACATAGGCACACAAAGTGGTTATAATAATCCTTCGGCAATATACCCTTGAGCACAATAGGACCCCAGTACACCAAAAACATTCGATATATTGTCGCTTTCCACATCGAAAGTTCTTCTAGTCCTCGAGGTTTGCGCGCAAATTCCGACGGAGAAAATCCTTTTAGAGATCTGATGCGTTCGGAAATTCTGGAAACTGCACTTGGTGGCAACTTGTACGTTGCTTTAGAACTCTTCGTCCAAAGATTCAGAAGTTTTCGCATTACTCCGAGACACACCAGATGCATATAATCGAGCGGGAATTGCGTAACAAGTCCAATGGGTAGCTTCAGTAGTGGCGACTTCTCATTATGGTGTCCCCGATACTTCATAGAACGAAATGAAGCATCAGTACGAGCTTTTTTTGAGTAACACGAGAATACCACACGATTTTTGTAGTACTTCCCACGTTGAACACATTTTTCACATCCACTGTACGATGTGTGGCCTTTAATACCTTTAATGAACGCCCTTGCTGGGGCGTCACAAATAAAAGCCCTGGGCCTAACCAACACTGTTTTTCCTCGACATATAATACCATGCTCAAATATTAATTGCCCTTCATTCACAAATTCACTGAGGAACTCGACTGCTGAATTTGGTTTAGATTTACCATGAAATACACCAATCAGGAAGGGTTGTGACTTTTCTTTCAAATCCAAACGTCCCTGAATAGGCCAAAGTTGGCTTCCGCTGCTGCGCGAAATGGGAAGACCATCCACACTTATGTCTAAAAATACCTCGTCCGGCTGATCTTTAAAGTGGCATAGTAATGAATTTATTTGTCTTTCAAGTCCTAAGTGGCTATAATTGCCACCGCCAACTTTTTTAACTATCACTGTCTTCGGGGTTCTTAATAATGACCTTGCATCTTTGGGCAAACTTGCATCGGGTAGAAAATTGTTCAGTATTTTCAAAAGCTCAGTTACAGCAACAAGAGTAACGTTATTAGCGAACGCCCAACGTCGCAACTGAGTCTTGATATCCACGTCGCTTTCGATACTTTCCGATGAGCTGCAGGAAATCTGTGATAATTTTCCATAGTCACTGAGGGGGTCGCCAGAATCCTGGGATTTACTTACAGGTCTGGTTGTAGGACTAACTATCTCGATACAACGCGAAGTCGACTCCGTAGAAGTAGATGAATCACTTGGAGTTTTATTAACCACTTTATTAATGTTTGCAGGAAACACGCTGTGAACGGAAGAGGCTGCTAACCTCGATATTAATCTCCTCTCATGTCTTGCAGTAATCCTTTTCATGCCCCTTTATTATGTTTTACCCGGAGATATGAAACAATATTTATCACAAAATCTTACCTGAAGATTTTCCGTTCTAAACGATGCTGAAGTAAGGCTTCAATCCTTGTTCCACTCATACTCCTCAGCGGCCATGCTTAACCGGGAATGTATACGGCATGGTCAAAAAATACCAAACAGACTCTTGTCCGTTCCGAGCCCTATTGCTACTTCTGCGCATGGCTGACTTTTGGAGGCCCAGAAAACGTTCAGTTTACGTTATTATTACGTCTTGATGTTGACGTCAATGATTGAGAAAACACAAAGCGTTTCCATAACGCTTGCTCGTGTCTTCTTGAGTAACGAACCCAATTTAACGTCACTGTAATGTTTAAATGACGTTGAGAACTAAGCTGGTTTGAATGTTCACCATAAGGAAACGTATTTATATCAATTAGTGCTGCTAGGGGTCTTGAGATTGAGATAGAAAGTCTTACCTAAGGGTCGGAACAGATCAGATGGAGTCGGATAATCCGCAGATCAGATCAGATTTTGAGTAAATCTGATCTGGTGCATACCAGATCAGATCAGATGCCATGGGTGACCAGATATCTGGTACACAGCTCCAAGTAACTCTATGCAAAAATAAAAAATTCCTCCGACGTTGTCACCACCAGAACCTTGCCGTTCTATACCCTTGGTCTCTACTTTTATCACAGCCGCAGAGCTTTCATCGCAGTCTCTTGTATATATATCTTTGTAACGGGCTACTTTCATAAAAGTTCGGGCATGGCTGTTCGCTTTCCTTAATTCTCAAGCTGACAAGATTCTAAGGTGTTATTTGGAAGTTGCGGTTACTTGGCTATAATAACTTGGGAACGAGGATGAAGCTGCAGTAATTCAGGAAAATTTAAATCGTGAAAGTTAAAAGCTAAAGAGTTCTACCGTTGAAATAAGTTGAATAATATGAACTTTTAGAAAATATAAGGTAAAAAGGGTCATTTTTACTTACCAAAGGCGTACAGCGCCGAGACCATATGGAACGCAGAGCTTATTCAGAAATACTATCTCTTGCAAAGCAGTGGGTGCGGAAACTCAGATTTGACCCTTCGAGAGCGTCACAAAATCTGAGGTCAATAGTTGCAAAGGCTGGGAGACGTGCAAGATGAAAAATTCCGTGTTAAATCCCGTAATAGTTTTCCAGCTTTGGATTTCGAGTGAGTTCCCTTTAACGCACATGGCGCCATTGGACCAAAAATTTGCTGATTGACCAAACTTTTTTGATCAAAAGGCGGTGAAATTTTCAGAAAATGGAAAATATGGGTTTTGTTGACTCTCTGAATTGACCCAAATACAGCAGCAGTAGAGTTGTTTTTGAGCGTATTTCCAAAAATTCCTCGAAATTCAAAACTGCCAAATCCTTATGAAATTTTTCAGTTTGCACGTATTCCCTTCTTTCCATAGTTTTACCTCAAAACTTAGTGACCGTCTCGTTAGGTCATACTTGAGTTTCCGCACCTACTATTTTGCAACAGGTAATCTCTATGAATAACCTGTGCGTTCAATTGGGTGTCGGCACTGTGCGCCAGTGATCTCCATCTACATCGCTAAATGTCGATTTCACATCAGCAATAACTCTACAGTATCTACCATTCTACCACTGAAAAATGTCAAAAATTTGTAATTTTTCATTGGCATATTTAATATTTGGTAAAACTTTTCATTTTTTTCACAAAGATTTATCAAACACAGGCAAGAAAACATAGATAAATCAAAAATCTGATCCGAAATTTCAGATCAGGTTGGATTTCTTCGAAATTTGATCTGGGGCGAATCAGATCAGATTCTGTCGCACAGTGCGTCACATTCACATTTTCACAGTAGTCCCTCATTCCGCAATACTGACATTATTTTGGGTGGCTGTCCGCCTGACGATGCCCAGTTGGTGGAGCAGACCCACTCTCTAACATTTGGCTGGTTCCCTATGATGGATTGACCCCTGATGCTTTGAAATAAACTCCAGTCTCTAACTTGTATGCGAATCCTCAAAATAAAAATGGCTGCACACAAGCACGTGGCTTCAGTCCATTTACTTTAATTCTCGCAAATAATAAAAATTTCCAAATGTGACAAAACAGTAAGGTAGTCTCCTCGACTGATGATTGAAATTAATCAATATTAAAAACAATTAATTATAAAAGATCACCTCTAGCAAACTAAAACTTTTTCAATAAAAATGAAATGAGTCGGAGCTCCGCGCTCACACGACCGTCCTCCTCCGATTCCGCATCGGGACTCCCTTGTTCATGTCTTCTCCCCTTCTTCTCTTTTCCTTTCTTCTTCTCCAGCTTAAACGTCCAGTCCTCCGATTGGTCCGAGATTAGGGGAGTTATTACGCTGGATTACTTCAACTCCCTCACTCCCAGCTAGGTGCGATAAGGTGTGGGGCGCGGATACAGCCATCACAAATTTAATCGTTTATTATCGCAATTATTTTTCAAACTAGATTAAACAAAGGATGGAAAGGTTACGGGCACAGCTGAGAGAGTAAACTCGTTGTGTAAAGATACGTATTGCCGACCAAAAATGGTGGTATCCATGTAAGCTCAGAGTCAGAATAACTGGCATGGATGCAGGAGGCTTCAGAAGGTCCTGTTCACGTCGAAAAAAACTGGTTTACTAAAACTGAATCTTATCTGCACACTAATCATAGTCCCACTTTTGCTTTTTCTGCTCCATAGAACCATGGTGAAAATTGAAGCTGATAGTGAGAAGTGTCCATGAGATCCTATTCCAAAATAAGGAGTAGTCTTTGGAAGGGAAAATAGAGCAGTTATGTTTGGTATAATTTGGTTAATAGAGATTTGAAAAATTAATGTGGCGTAATTACACTAACCTAATTTACCTCTCCCACTAATCAAAACGCTGATGATAAAGATTACGGTCCCCATTCTTTACAAAATGAGAAAGAGTAGTCTGAAATCCAAAAAATTTCGCAATGACTTTTTTCAGTTACTATTATTGGCAGCATAAGCGGAGCTATTATTTTTGAGAAGGGTGAAGGCGTCTTCAATAAAGCTCTGGCTTGCCGGCATTGAAAGTTAATAAAATTTCCCAACTGTGATCACATAAAATAAAATTTGCCTCTGGCGCAATTTTTCTGGCCACTTCCATTTTTATTTACCTGCATTCATGCAGGTTAGTAGTTTTGTCAGCAGCCCCTTTTGATGTCCTCCACTTTGCAGCCATGTTTGCCAACTATTTCCACATTTTGCTTGACAACGGTGTTTAACAAATCAATACCTTGGCGCGTAATGACAATGGGAAATGTCAGTGGTCCCCAACGGATCAAATGTCATCTTAACCCGTTTCTGCACGTACGCTATACCTATAGCGTGTCGTTCTTACAGTATGTAGGCTTCTAATTATGTACTTCTGTCCCTGAAGGATGTTCGTAGGACAGCGGGAAACGACTGCACGATTCATGCACTAGCGTGAGTGTATCGCTCCTCAGCGTTGTTTCACGTATGGTTCAAAGGTGATAGTATACATTCGCGTCGGTTTGTATGGCGTAGTTAGTGATCCATCCGTCATTGTAGGTATTCAAACGTTGGAAAGAGGATGACGTTGAGTTAGTGCCTGATTTTTGTTATTACAGTGGAGGTACTACTGGAGTGATGATGTTCGTTTTCTTGTTCTATGATTTTTTCTACTGGTTTTTGTGTATTTTTACCTTAATTGTGGAGATAGGTTGTTATTGTTCGTGAGGGCGTTAGGGGTGTGTTTTTTCAGGAGCTAATATGGTTAATATTATTGAGTTGTTTGTGGTTCTCATGTAATTGTAGAATATGTGTGTTGAGTAGTAGATACAGTTGCAGAGCATGGAATTTACAAGGCTAAGGATTTATGTAAATTTTGCACTCGCACTACTCGTACATGTAGATATCTAATAAGCTGAAAGCTATTTCATAGCAAAAGAGAAAACTGTGTGCATCCAGGCGTTCGATTTTCGACTCCCGCTCGGTATATGACCCTTCGAAACAGTAACATATTCCGCGGCGCCGTTCCGGATTTGGCCCCTTCTGGCGGAAATTCCGATATATTTTGTCCAACAACTAATCATAATCACGCTTGACTTACGAACTTGTTGACCGATTTCAGTCTAGTTAGAACAGGCAATTAAATTTTTTAGTCTTTTCACGAGTTTACAACTGACGCAACAATTCTTTCAAAATTGAAAACTGATAAACGTCACAATTCGATTTCAAATGCAAATTTCTTCACAATTATCAAGTTATACATCACCCATTCCAAATTTTGAAAAAGCTACGCAAGATACAACATACTAAACTTCTTTTCTGAACAGAATTTTTGTAAGATTTCATTCTCTATCTTTTGAAACAGAAATTACTCAAATTAGTTAATATGTTCTTGAGTTATGTGATATTCGCCATTGGACCACTATATGTTCCAAATTTTCGCCGGAATGGACCCAATGCTGAACCGTTGCGCGGAATATTAATTACTTGGTTGAGGGGTCACAAACTGGAAGGGAGTGGTACACTAAACGCGATCGTGCATGAACCTTTCCGTTTTGTAGCTCTATTGCAGTGGGATGTTATACTCGATCCTATTGCTTCAATCACCTGAGGACTATATGCTTTCCAATGTGCACCTTCCAGTTGTAAATCAAATCCGGGTAATATGAAAATTGCAAAAACATTCTACCAGCACAAGGATCCATGCATGCTGGATCTTTGTAGCCTCTTGTCATGTTTATTTCCTTCTTATGATTGACAGATCTATTCCCAAAGTGATAAATTAATGTGATGTGAATGTTTTAACTCAAACACAAATTTACATCCATTTGGATGTTAAATTCACCTTCAAAGTAAACTCTTACTTACAAGCCTTTATGTTCATTTAAACAGGGTGTATGACGAGCAAACTGGTCGTCTTGTCAATAACAATTCCCGCCAAGGTCATCATAAGCGCACGATCGACATAGTTCAGGCAGCCATTACGAAAGCGAATGGGTAAACACGATCGTCAAAAGCGTGGAAACCATCGGTCTATCTTTAAATCATCGCTCTTAGGCTGGAGTTCCTTCCAGGACTGCAGCACAGCGACAGATTGTTCGCAGACCCTTGCAAAATCATTGAGCATCCAGCCTCCCATAGCCACGCCGAGGCTCATGATGACAAGACCGCGCATATTGTGCAAGACAACTGCCAAGTACACGTTAACAATGACCGCGACCAAGTCCACTATGATTTGAATGTTCTGCCAGTGGCGGAAAACATTATTGTAATGAGCATGGAGAGCGGTCATTGTGCGATACTTCATCCAACTTGAGCCCAACCCGTCAAGTGTCGCCAGGGCGGCCTCCATTGCGGAACTGTAGTACATGGGAACACAGACAATGAGCCAGGCAAAGTAATATTGGGCAAGGTTCATGTAGCCATGGAAGATGGTGCCGAGGAGGCGGAGGTCCCCGGGATTACTTCCGATTGATGTTACGAAACCAGGGGTTTTTGGACGCTTGAACACTGCATAAGTGTTGGTGAAACCGGCGAAGAGCATGAAGCCTGCACGAAATCGGACGAACCATGAGAGTTTCTGCTTTTGCGATTTTGTCAGATGGACTGCACAAAACAGAAAGTTTATCAGGGATTGCTCAGATAATATCTTTTATCTCAGTTTCAAAGATGAAAGAAAGACATCTTTATCATTTATGCGAGAATAAAGGTCCCCAGAAATTTATCTTTATCTGTATCTGAGGAAACAAATCTAATTGAAAAATTTATTTCTATTTTAATGTTAGACTAAAAGCTGCAATAAATTTTATCTGCATCTTTATCTGAGGCTAAATGCCGCAGTAAACTTTATTTTTATCTGAATCTAGAGACTGTAGAACCTCTCATCCATATCTTTATCTGAGGTACCCGATAAATATCAGATAAATGGCACCGTACTATTTATTTTAATCTTTATATTTTTAAGCTGTTGTTACTTAATGTATTTATCTGACCAGTAAACTCCCCAAAGTCTCACCAATGCCCTATTCTGTGACTGCGAGCAATCGAGAGGCCTACCAGTAAGATTAGGAGAGCCGAAATCGAAGGTGCAGAAATCCAGGTTATGCTGAATTAAAGCACAAAATTTTGATCACTCGGTACCAATACGAGGAAAACGCTGTCATTCTAAAGCAGTTCGCAGTTTAAAATTTCGTGCTCACGAATTCAACAAATTTCGAAACGAACAAAATTCAAAAGTGCTCACGAAGTAATGAAGGTACGTAAAAAATTGACATTACTCCAATAATCAGCTCTCATTGCTATGTGATTTGCGAAAAGGGTGTAATATTGACTTTTGTTAATCATCCGAGAGAATATTGCCGGCATACTTCAGCTTAAGAAAAATTTTTGCAATTTTTTCAAAAAAACTCAAAATCTAAAAATGGGTGGTTGAATTCCTTTGCTACCGATTTGATGAAAACTTTTTGCAGTTTAGCCATAGCTAAATATCCGCACCTTAGAATTTTGCACTCACAACCTACTGGGTGAACTTTCGATCACCCATATTCTCAGATTCGTGCGTTTGTCACAGTAGAGGAATGCCCCTTCTGAGAAAAACCACATTATTGAATAATAAAACTTACTTCAATGAGAACTGCACATACGTCTAACTTATCAAAAAATGGAAGTTCTTTCTACCTTTTTTCAAAATACTATAACTCAAGTACTCTTTGCATAAGAAATTGCATAGAGAGGACTAAACGTCATTTTCAACATTAATTTTTATGCAGTATATAGCATTGTCCTTAAAATAATTGTTTCACCTCAGTCATGAGCACATGTCAAGTTTTCCTAGAAAAAGTACCAAGGCGGGACCATTGGAAGACTAAAAAATGTTAATCCCCATAAGAAAGTCCCCGTTTTGGATTTCGTGAAAATCAGTTTTTAATAACTTTTTTGGGGACTAAATCGCGCCATGCGCAACAAAGTTTGGCACTTTTCCTAGGTTTTAGACAGCGCAGCGTGCGATGGTACTGGTCCCGTTCAAATACATCGATTACAGCACGTGCACATTCCTCGTCAGTCAAAATCCTAATATTTTAAATGAGAAATGGTTTTTATTTAAAAAATAGTGACCTTTATCTTTTATCCGAGAACTTTAAAGTCTGTAATATATCTTTTATCTCAGAATTTAAAGCCCGTAACTAAAATTTATCTTTTATCTTAGAATCTAAAGTCCCAAGTATTTATCTTTAGTTTCTATCTCAGGTTTCAAAAGCACGTGGTACTTATTTTTATCTTCTATCTTCGAAATAAAATCCCCACACATTTATTTGCACCTTTTATTTTAGAATTCTGACTCCCCTTGCATTTATTTTCACCTTTTATCGTAGAATTCTGACTCCCTACGCATTTATCGTTACCTTCTATCTTAGAATTCCGAATTCTCAAAATTTATCTTTAACTTCTGTCTCAGAATTCAAAATCTCAAAATTTATCTTAGCCTTTTATCTTAGAACGCAAAATCTCCAAAATTAATTTTTATCTTTTATCTTAGATCAATTTTTCCTTATCTGAGCAATCCCTAAAGTTAATCAGTAGTAATTTCAAGTATTCAGATGTGGTAGAATCTTCAAGTTTACCTTGAAATTTCTCAACAAATCCAAGGAGTCCATTGACAACAGCACAAAACTCCCTACCGAAGTAGGCACAAAGCCCTTGGTAGGAACTCAGGAGGACAATCATGGTGGTGACATACTGAATATGAATTTTCTTTTGAGTGGGCACCTTGACCGATGAAGTTGCCTCATAGCAACGATACAGGACAAAAATATCCAACAGAAACACAGATGTCAGATGGACCTTCTCTCGCCACGGATGAAAACCGTGTTCGCGATAGATCAACCGCCTTGCGTCATTATCCCAGTAGAATCGGGTGAGTTGAAGCAATTGGCCTACCTTTACTATGGAAACTAAAATCACAGACCCAGTTTCTGAACGCATAGCAGCTTTGAAACCAGTTTGAACCAGTATGTTCGTCCTTTGCCGTTCCTGAACCAAACCAGACTACTTGCTTTGTTCGGTTCGTGCCTTCCTATGTACTAACCCATGTAATCCCTATAATTCGTTGGAATAGTTGGAAGAGAACTCAAAGGCATCGGTCAATTAAGCGTTGGCATCAATTCCTGTAATTAAAAATGGGAGCGTTTACGTCAGGAAGACGCCGTAATCGTAAAATAGCACGTTTAGAATTAATTTTCTTGTTGGGGCAATTCGGGTGTCGGCGCTGCAAGCTTCCTCCTACAGTCGTGTAAGGTTCAGCTATTTGCAGTTTGTACACTAACGACAACGACGACTATCAGGACTGGCAGGACGCCGCCTATCATTCAGAATATTAGTTAGGGGGCAACTTTGGATGACGCTTCACTGCATACAAAAGCAGAAGAGGTTTTCAACCATCGTGCTCGATTTTGGACTCCAACCCAGTATATTGACCCAGTAATTGACATTCCTCGCCGCCCATTAGAATTTTAAATGGAAATATTCTGGGCATTTGACGCTAGTTGAGCGATGAAGAACTATACATAGACCATAGGCTTGGGTTGCATGTCCTACAAATCCCATTGCATCCGTTGGTGTAGATGACACCTGAATAAGCTTCGTTATCGAGTGAGTTCATCAAAAGTTTACTTTGAATTTTGAAACTTCTTTCGAATCAGGCAGGTTCAATTTTGCTGACAACTGGGGATGCATGTCACATGGTATTTTGAGATTGCCGTAAACGAGGTGATTTGCTTTCTCAACTTCTGAAACCGGAGCTTGTTTCATGCACGCGTATACATATTGGGAATGAGACATCAGAACAGAATACTTTTTGGAGTTGGCCTTCCATTTGGTAACTTAATTTTGGAAGCGGCAGCAACCGCATGGGATTCTATTCCCTTGAGCTCTCCCGTTATCTTGACTATAATCCTGTGGTACTTTCATGCTCGCACCAGTTCTTCTTCCGCAAGTTTCCGCTGTAATCCAACGTACACTACAAAATACACATTCAATGGCTTTCGATCAACTCTGTAAGAAGTTGGTAATAATTGAAAGATTCTGTAACGAGTTATTTCATGGCAACTCTGAAAGGTTTCTGCATCATGGCATCTGATTTTCGACTCTCTCCCAGTGTAAGATCCTTCCACCGAGTAATTAACATTCCGCGCCAAACTTTAGCACTCGGTCCATTCTGTGGCGGGAAATACGAAATATTTTGTGGTACCATGGCGAGTCGGTTGTAACTCACCAACGCGTCAGACGAATGGAGTCATTTTTGTTGTAACAGTTAGAAACTTCAATTCTCTAGGATAGTTTTTCAGGATTTAAAAAAAGGAATCTTTTGTTTCACAGTTTAAAAACGAAGTTACGTACAATTCAAACTGAAATTCGATTTTTTCAAACTCATGAAAGTTTTTAATTTTGAAAAAACTCCGCAAGATACCATAATGTCCTAAAAATCCTTTGCAAATCTTTTGCAACAAAAATGACCCGAATTGGCTCGCGCGTTCATAAGTAATGCGCGTTTCGCCGTGGAACTATGAAAGTTATAAAATCGTGCTTTCGGGTTGCCATGAAATAGCTAAACATAGTAATCTGATCCAGAGGCAACACTTTCCCCAGCATTGATTCCCCCTCATTGAGTAGCGTCAGCTACTTCATTTTTTCGTCTTGCCTGTCCCTCCCTTTTCTTTACGTCTGCCCGTCTTTAGACACGATAACTTCTAAACGGATCGGATTTTTAACCAAAGCTTCACCATTCGATAACTACTAGTTGGCGCCACGTCGCTATCAAAGTTGGTCAAATTCGGTCAGACCATTCGGGGTATTCAGATGGTTTTTCTCTCAGCCAGGTCAGTCATTCGAGGTAACCGGATGACCTTTTCACCAATACATTTGGTTTTTCATGGGGTGGTCACCTATCGGGAGCGAATACGCTTGGACATTACGCTACGCATTAAAATTGGTGAGCGCCAGCATCGATAAGATCAGTCGGGGTCATCACCTTACCGGACGTTATCATCGATGTATTGCATAGCATAGGCATTTTAGGCCTGTTCTTCACCAGTCCATAGAAACTGCATGATGGCATTACGCTACTAAAATTGGTACAAACTGGTGAGGTTTTTTGCGTCAGCGAATTACCTTGAAACTGGAATTCTAGTTTCTCAGCAATAATCTGTAGTTAAACGAACCTTGTTCGGAAGGTGACGTTTAACTATGATTATATGAGTTCCCGAAGGTCCTGAAGTAGAACGGAAAGTAACAATGTAGTAGCCCTAGCCATGCGGTGGCGAGAACCCATGATTTCAAAGTTACCCCCAAAAACTTGACAACTCCGCATTCGGTCTGCCGCTGGTCGTCCG
>WJFA01002607.1:0-15312 GCA_009870155.1 Pseudobourletiella spinata | reverse complement strand
CTGTTGTACTGTATTGTAGGGTATTGCCCTCTTCTAGATCTAATAAAACCAATGTTTTCCATTTTCTGAAAATTTCACCACCATCTGATCAAAAAAGGTTCAAAAAAATTTTCGTCGCATGACTCACTATGTGTATTAATGGGGACCCAATCGAAATCCAAACCATAAAACCTTTTCCTTGATTTGTCAGTTTGCACGTATCATCCCCTTTGCAACTTTTGACCTCAGACTTTGTGACCCTCCAGAAGGATCAAATATGAGTTTCCGCTCCTACCGTTTCCAGAGGGGTAATCTTTATGGGTTAGCTGCTAGATGCATTGGGTTTCGGCGTGGTGCGCCGCGGACACCTGACAACGTCCGCTTGTTAGACTTTTTATGATTGTGATTGTAAGTCGTAGTTAACACTGCAAGGGTGGGCTGTAAATCCACCCGGGTTTACCCTTGCGTATCATCATGAGTCGAATTCATGTGTTTAGCTGTGTAGGTAAAGCCTGTAGCCCGGTCCATAGGTTTTTTCCTTCGCATCAGCAGATTTTTCTGGAGGAGGAGGGTGAAGGGCGAGGATGAGAGGGAGATTAACTCGAATTTCCTTCAACTTATCACGGTGGATTTAATTACAGCATTAAGAGTATTAAGAGATGCTCTTTTAGTAGTTCCACTTTTATTTGAGTTCCCAGCTGAGAGAATGGAAAGGTGTCCATCCATAGACTTTTTGAATCTGGGGCATTGCGAAGAGGGATAGATGGGTTAAATGATACGGGTTATGTAGACTAAGAATCTTATTCGGGTCGACCGTCATCAACTGTGTGTGTGTGGAAGAATATTCGTAAACATTAACCATTTCATTATTATTTTTCCCATCATTTTCTTACCAATGGACGCAAACATGAGTACAAAAGGTGTAAGTGTATTAACTGTGAGCTCTATCACTGCACGGAGTACATGTAGATTCGCAGTAAGCACCGTGGAATTGGCGGCATAATCTTGAGCTCAGAGCACATAGAAGAGAGGCAGTTAAAAGATGTTACTGTTTGTGTGTATCATTAACTAGTTTACTCTCCAATTTCGACTTTTCTCTGTAAGAAGTTGCATTTTTTTCAATTGTCATGATAACAGTGATACTGAGGCGTCGATGCTGAACATGGGTACCGGTAATACCAGCGCCAAAAACTCATCAATCGAAACTAAGAACCGGGGCTTCAAATAACAAATTTTGCTACGCACTATTCTGCCTACATAGAGCTCCTTCTAGGAATTTAAAGCAGGAGTATTCTTAACCTGAGCATACCCAGAAATCCGATCTCCCTCCGTGTCTTGGATAAAAAATATACAGTGGAGTTGGGCCACAATGGTTTGGCTTTGAATGGTTTTCTTTATAGTGGTGGGTCTTGCACGGTCCCGTCTGTTGTACATACAAGGTGTACTAATATAGTGGTTTTTTCTATAGCGGTGGGATTTTGCAGATCCCTTCAGGAACCGTTACAGCCAAACTCCATATCATAGCTTACTCCCGTAATCACGTAGGACGAACGTCTTGTTTGAGCGGTCGGAAAATAGTCTGTCGATCCTAACCGTCACATGGTTGATACGCATTTGGGCAGTGAAAAGGTTATTTCATTATCAAGTTTGAAATCAGCGGTCTCTCCTAGGACAAGTTTTCCTCCCAAGATCTGCCAGAGTATTCTTGGCGGCTGGAGCAGCAGCAACTCATTGTAGTGAAGGACCTTGTACAGTACGCTGTGCTCGCCCTCGTCACTGAGCTGTTCTCAGTGTACTGTCGGCAGTAATTAATTGATGGTTACGACAATGAGCTGGTGTAAAATGTTTTGAGAGGAAAATTGGGGTAAAAAACTTACAAATCCAAGCGCTTTTAACCTGCATTTCCCGAAACACTAATTCGGGAGAAATTCTTCAGCAAAATTTACTTCCTCTATCAAGCAGTATTTTAGTGCAAAGGACGGGAAGCCGTTCTCGTAATTTCGTCATAGTGGTAATAGTAAAGTCGTAATTTCCAAATGGAATTCAACCCGGCCTTTGCTATAAAATTTTTAGCATCTGCAAGTTCGCTGGCGTTTTGTTTCATATCAGTTCACAGGCACAGATGTTCTCCCAGCACCGATAGCTGCTAAATTCATTATATTCGATTATAATATGAGGTAATCTCGGTGACAACAAAGCTACTCTCGTTCAAGGAATAGTAATTATTAACGGAACCATGTCGTAATCACTATAAAACGAGTTCATCCATTAAACTGGCCTGAGCCTTTGCTGAATCTAGTATTATTTTAGACTCTGTGCTTGGTTTCTACCTATTTGTCAGAAAAAAGATGATAAATAAGCACATATGTATCTAATTAATCATCATAAAACCAGAGTGGTTTGGTGATGACATAAACCACTTTAACTCTTCTAGAAGATGCTGTATGGACAGACCGGCTGACCAAAAGCTTGCATTGAAAGGCATGGAGTGGCGTAGGTATGGCACGACGTTACCGTCCAGCGCGTTGATTTTAGCATTCAGGTAAATCCAAAAACTGCGCATACAAGTCGATACAGTGGAAGAAGACCTGTTAAAATCGCTTTATTTTTTGCATATCGCATATCTCATGAACCAGTGCGCGCATCCGGGCGACCATGGTACCAAACCAAATCCCAAAGCTTTAGCTTTGGATTATTAGTATTTCAAAGATTTTCGATTGGAATTTCGAGACGGATTTCGAGGTGGAGGTACCGCAAAGCAGATTACAGAGCCTTAAATTTTGCTGACAGTGACGAATCTTTACTTTGACGGATACGAAAAAATACCTGAATTTGACAGCTTAAAATCCTCATGGGAATTAATGTGTGACTTTTTACTCATTGTGGGATATCCCCTCGGGAAAGTTGAGTCTTTTCATAACGTTGAGATGGGATTTTCATATTCTCACTACGAACAGATCAAGACTGAGCAGATGAGGACCTGGAAGAGCATCGAATGGGAATTTGAGATTACGGTGGTCGAGTTAGTCTCGAACAGTTAGTTTTGGCCCAAAATCATTCTAGATTCGATACTGGCTGGAAACGTATGGCTTACTAAGATAATTGCCATGGACAACAGGCCATTAAACCACTGACTAACAAATGACTGACATCCCCATCTTTATGGCGAAAAGAAACACTCGCTAAAATGAATCCTGAACGTGTACCTAAAATCCAACTGAGTTAACAGCACGGGATTCACTGATTTGGTAAAGCATTGGAAATTGTTTCCCAAATTGCGTAACGCGCCTAATAGCCACCTGCGTTCACACAGTTTGACTTGATTAAAGATTTCTCTACACGAGGAAGTTGATGATTGCTCGAGAAAAAATCATCATCCCAGTGTCGTTCATGAGTGAAAGCCTATCACGGCGGGAGATGCTTACGCTATTGCGTTTTTCCGCTATTACATGCATACCGTGGAACGAGCAACTTTGACGAAGTGTCTACGGCAGATCCCTACATGCGGCTGACACTGAACTCTAGCAAAGTGTTAACCCTCCTAAATACTCATAACAATAATATGTGGAGTAAACTCCATGGATTTAAATCTACGAGGAACTTCTGTGGTGTCTCTTGGTAGGGTTTATAGGGGCAGCCCAGGCGCAGAAAGTTTTCGCAGGCGCACACCTCTGAAGCCGAAACTGAGTTTTGAGCATTAATGGACACATGCATGCGTACATACAAACATTTGCAAGCGTAAAGATAGCAAACCAGATGCAACCTCTACTATCTCTCACCCCCTGTCTAAGCACGGGCCGTGGTGGCCCATAGAGATGTTCGACTATATGTAGTACATACAAATAATTTTCTCAATTTAACATTTACTGACCGATACTTTCCTACTATTCACTCCATACTCCACCGTATAACCCCCATAAATTACCAGCTCCTTTTGCAGAGCTTCAAATTGAGAAGGAAAATAAATGTGTGAGCACGTATATATGCGTAGCTACAAACGAATGTCGCTGCGTTAACGGACGTGTGTGAATGGAATCGTGTGGTTAGCATATGGCTTCGCAAATGTGTTTACTAGGCCCCGCCTCCGATCCAAAGCATATTTCATCTGTTCACCAGTTGTGTTGCGCCACCACAAATTCCACCTGGCAGAAATGCCAGCTTCACCAAGTCATACTACATCATTTTCATCTCAACACGGGAAAATCGACCAAACACAAAGTGCAGCAGAGCCTACTGCACCAACACATTCTTCACCAATAAGACTTCATCAAGTCATATTGCAACCCCACACTAGAGCTCCGAATTAAGTGCGTTTTGGCAGTACTTAAACTTAAATTTAACTTAACTTAAAACACTTAAACTTATGAAATACTTAAACTTGAAAAACGCAAACTGGAGTAAGTGTGACCCAAAACAACTTAAAATCATGGGTTTAGGTGCTCATACGAACTTAAACTTGTTTAAGTAGCTGTAAGTTTTTAAGTTCCGTACCCGAGTTTTTACTTAAACCTGAACGTACTTAATCTTATAAGTACTTTAAGTACACCAAGGGCTGTATGGTCGGCATGCTAAAAATGGACAAACCGTTCGGGCTTCCGCGTTGGAAAGCCAAAGTCGTGCATACTGTATATACTACATTGTAATATATCACCCCTCCAGCCCGCGGTTTGTTGAAATTTGTAAGTCGTGCTCGTTCACTATTACAATTGCGATGTGGCCATAGTAAAATTGCATGCATTCGCTCGGACGCGAGTTTCCAAATTTCAAGTTTAAGTGATTGTAGGGTGGCTACCTAAACTTGTAAGTTTCTAACATTTTAAGTAATTTTACGTACTTAAACTTAAACTTACTTACTCGTTTAAGTAATTCCTTGTCACTACTTAAAATACAGTTTTAAGTTTTTAAGTAAGTTGTGGGTAGTACTTAAATTTAAACTAATTAAACTTAACTTAAACTTGTAAGTATGAACTTAAATTTAATTCGGAGCTCTACCCCACACACTTCACCATTCAAATTTCACCAAAACATCGGCGTTTTCAACAGAAATTAATTGATCATCGAATGACTTAATGATACTCGCATCAAGGTTTTCCTTATGGCTTTTAATCTATTTGAGTGGCTGAACCCAGCACATCAAACCTCAAAAGTAGAACTGAACTATTGGCCTCTTGAGTACGGTAATAAATGTTACAACTTCTCGAACCCTTGAAAGCCACTGGGTTAAATTTTTCTCGGAATTCGGCAATAGACCTACAATAGCATAAGTTTTCGATTTATTAAATTGTTTTAATTTTGGGCCGGAATTTTGAAAAGCCATTGCATTGGGGATTGAGCGGGCTTTGGCAGCCTTGCTAAAGAAGTTGGACTGGGCTTGGATGGGCATTGCATTTCTGAAAAACATGGCCGGGCTCAAAAACGGCAGTTACGTCCCTTTTCTGATCGACAGGTTTAACATATTGCGTAAGTTTTGAACATCTGCGAATCTGGAATTTTTAATACATAGTAGAGAACAAAATTAGGATAATCGTTGACAAAATAATGGATGGTTATTGCGAAGTTTTCAGGTTCGATGTGGTCAATCTACTGAGCACCTTTCAAATTGATGTTTAGCCTTTTATAAATTCTAATATATAATTGAAAATAAAATGCAAGTGCCCATACTTATGATTGTTAATTGGAAATGTGATATTTTTGTGAAAACTTTCAACATGTTTTGATGAAATGAGGTTTGGTGAAATATGAATGCTGAAGTGTGTAAGGGTGCTGGTACAATGTAATATGAATTGATATCTTATATGCTACAGTAGGCTCTGGTGCACTTTGTTTTGGTTCGATGTTCCCGTTGTAAAATTACAACGGTGAAGTATGCCTTGGTTATATGTGTTCTGTACATGTAAGTATGCTGAAATTTTGTGAAATTTGTGGTGGCACAATACAACTAGTGAAATATTTTTTGAATCATTTAAATAAGTAAAGCTGATTTCCGTACTCAGCCGTGGCTGATTTGCTGAAACCTAACAGAGCTGAAACTTCCTTTTATGGCTAGTGTTGCTGCTGGACACCTAAATTTCTGATGTGCGATACGATGCTGATCCGGTTTCTCGAATACGACATATTCCATAATGTGGATCTCTGAGACACAAAGTGCAAAGTGGGACGCTAATGAATGGGATTTGTGGTTGAGTTTTGTACTGTTCATTGTAGCATTACATTACATTATTCGAATTTTGCATTGTGGAAAACTAGTGAGCGAATGGACGCTTATTTTCAGATTGCTGAAACTCGTACTGCTTCAGCTAGAAAGAAACTCAGTTCGATCTGTTTCTTTCTTCCAACTCAAGTAATATTATTACCCTCGACGAGACCTCATCGAACATTCTACTGAATGTACGAATTCGTGAAGACCAAATACAAATACCTGTTCTTAACTTACTTATGACCTCAAAATGAAAAAAAACTTTTAACCTACCTTGACGTGTAGAAAGAATTATCAGTATTAAATATCAAATCAGTTAGAGGGCTACTTATACCTTGAACAGTTGAATAATTCGTGAAAGCAAACACGTTTACTGAAGGTTATAAGCAATGTCCATTAAAACCCAAATTAAATGCCTTTTAAGAAATTCCTATGACATGAAACGTTATTAAGCTCGTGTTAAAGAATATAGCTAGGATGATTAGATTCATATGAACTATTAAATTTTACTGATGTAGTAGTTGTTGTGTTTACGTATGTTCTACTATTGAAGGTTTCTTGACTAGTTTGAAGTACTGAGCTAACACGAAATTTGGGCCTTTAGCGGAATTGACTTCCTCACTGCCGGCACCCTGAGCTTCAGAATCATTGCTTGGGGGTTTTGGTAACGGCAGTGGACCCCTTCCCCAAGCTCATCTGTAGTATCATCGGGTGCAATTCACATTATTAATTTCTACGCATCATCTCCAATATCACTTTCTTCGAAATCTTCGTTCTCAATGGGAGCTACCGGTTTCCGTTTGCGTTTTGTTACAATGTTCTTGTCATCACTTATAGGATGAAGACGAAGAAAGTCTTGTGAAAGTCTCTGAAGAAAGTGTGTCTCTTGAAAGTCAAGTGTCTTTGGTCCATTAAACTTTAAATGAATTATTGCATCAATTGTTGAAGCATCTAAATTGTATCGACGGACAGTCTTAGTTGCAGTGTAGTATGAATAAATCCTTTCAACTTCTGCGGTGGTGGCAGGAATCGTTATAACGTTTGTTATTATAGTCCTCAATGGAGGTGTCCACTCAATTGGTTGATCAATTTGCAGAAAATAGGACCAAAATTCTTCGGGAGCCAATGTCTTCTTGATTTGAAATTCCTGATGAATTGCAACACTTTCCTTTAACTTGATCCATCCTTGATATAATTCTGGCTCTGGGAAATTCCAATGCATTCCTGTGTTCAGCAGAATAATTTCTGAATTCCCATAAGTTTGAAGAACATCAAGCGGCCATTTTGATGCATCAAATATGTCGAAGTTGTCTTCTGCACTTAATGGAAAATACTTCTTGATTTCCGATATCATCAAGTCAATATAAGTTCCCCTCATTTCATGTAGATGTTGATGAACAGATGATGGGTCAGGGTTGTTGAGCAAAACTGAGTTTAGTTTTATTTTCTTTGTTTCAAAATCTTCCAAGCTAACTTCATGTTCGGGATTTTTTTCTGACACAGGCATAGCGTATTCTAAGAGGCTGGACACATAAACGCCGTTGCTGGTTTTAAGTTCAGTCAGTTTTGATATGAGCTGCTGCCTTTGCTCACGTTTTCCAATCAAAGTAGTACCCCGATACTGAAGCCTTAGTGTGATAGCTGACATTGCTCTAGACACATCAGTGACGAAGGCTATCGTTGCTAGAAACATTGGATCCTTTAAATCCAATGCCACCGCTTCTGCTTCCTCCCGTTGCTTCTTTCGAATAGACTCGTCCTTTGCGACTTCTTCCAGTGCAGCAATTATGGTTTTCCAATGACTCATGAGTGTTTCTAGGGCCCAAAGTTTTGAATGAATCCATCTGTTTCTTCCCGAGCCCTTGACTTCAAACCCTGAATCTCCAAGCTCCAGTTGTTTTAACTGAAGAATACGTTTCTTTTTCGGTGATCTGCTGTTAAATATATTCCTATGGGTATTCAAAATATCGATTTGTTGAAATATTGGAGTTTGTTTCCACGTCCACTTGAGCGGTAGGTCCATCGCATGGGCATTACAATTTACGTTGATTAATTCGTGATCTGTTGCACGATCTAAGATCTGTCGAAACTTGATTACATTGGATGCACCGTCACTCGCAAAACCTACACAACGCTCCCGAATGTAGTCCTCGAGACCATCAACTCTGATTTGAGTCATGAAAATTTTAAATAGTTCTACCGCTGACTCTTCCCTTCCCACTGGTAGGACTTTATAAAGAAATACTTCCTATGCTCTTCGTTTGGTCGTAAGTCTGAAAAACAACAGCCAATGACGGGATCGAAGCAAGGTCCGTTGAAGTATCGATCATGATGCTCAGTTCAGGTCGATTTTTTAGCAAGTGTTGAACCAGTTCCTCGTGCATAGTAGTAGATATGGACATTAAAACAACTTTCATTCCATTTGGATTCGCGTAAACGTGCCCAACATCAACTCCAAAGTATTCAAGCAATGCCTTCATTATATCCCATTTATAAAACGGAATATCCAGTCGAGTAGACTGATAGACTGCCACCATAAGGATTTCAGTTGCTTGCACTTGCTTGTTTCTGTATTTCCCCCCAACTTTTTCAAATTCTACTTGTAATTCCTCCCTCCAAAATCCTTGATGAATTAAACTCACAAATTCCATGGCGATTTCATGCAGTGGGTTGTCCGCTTTCGCGCACTTACCACCGTATCCCTGTCCGGTAGTCATCACTTTGTTGATATAATGTGAGCCCTTGCGATCAAAAATAATTCCTTGTTTCAACAATTTGTTACAAAACCTGCAGCGGAATTTCGGAACTTACATTCCAGTCTTCGACTGACCCCAGCCAAGCCACGCAAACAAGGAACAAGTAGGCGGGTTAAGCAAATCCTTCCAATCAATTAATTGGCTTCCGGGGGTTTTGATTTCGGCTAAAAACGATTGAGGTTCAAACTTATCGCAGTTTTCCCATATATTTGGTCCAGAAGAAACAACGTTCTTCGAATTCCCCTCCTGGGATGGCTTCCTTGATAAATTCCTCTTCACGGTGCACTAAAATGGGTATAATTTGATCTTAGGGGGAAATCCACCAAATTTCTAAAGCAAAAACAAAAATTAAATGCTCAAATAACCCTGTATCACCTATTGTCGCTTAAGTAGGTCCGGGTGGGGCAGTTGCGCTATCAGTGATTTCTTCATCACCTTCCTCATAATAAAGCAGCACATGTTGAGGATAATTGGCGACTTCCTCATTATCAGAGATTGAGGGACATACAGAGTTAGCTTCTCGAATGGTTTCTTGTAATAAATTTATGTACCGCAAGGGATCCGTTATAACATTAGCAGAGTCAATTAAGGGGTCTTCTGTTCTTAATAAGGAATATATTGTTTCAATTTGATTTTGTTTCCTTTACATTATGCTTCCTAAAAGATACGCCATGAGCCACTGGCCCCTTGAATTGAATAAAATACATTTAAATGAAATGCAACTACCAGCATACAATTCAATGTCAACACAGAAGAATAACTCCTGTGCAACTCGAAGCAGTAATAATACTAGTGAAATTAAACATTTTGATGCCAAGTAATATAATATTTTTATTAACTCATACCAGATCAATGCAAAAAGAGCAACACATGGTCGAAGAGACGGTTATCCGCATATTCCACATTGAATCCTCCATTGCGGAAGATCTTTATAACCGGGATATAATTTGACGCTACGATCCAGAAATTGAGTTACAAAACTGAAGTCACTTCTTCCTTGAAAAAAACGAAAAAACTAATTTGACTCAGTGAGATAAGCTCTTTCGACATTCACGGTAACTTGATGTTTTTAATTATTCTTACTTATTATTCTTTTGTGAGCCGTCAGTGACGGGATGGGATCCGCAAACTCCCGCTACTGCTCCGTGCACTATTCCATTATCTGTGATAAACATGAAAAAATAAATTATTCCCAACACGCTACAGCATTAAATGCACGCGCCAATGGGAAACTTGTATTAGCAACGTTCACAAAGCCTACTTTAAGTACACATTTTTAATAACGATGATCATAATCCCAAGTAAACAATTCTAAGCTGGTCTTTCATATGTGCTCTGGACCAATTATGTCACCTAATGTCTTAAATTTTTAATTAAAAATTATTTATTGTAAATAATAGTACGATATAACCGAGAACAACATTCGTTCCCAATCACATGAAATAAAGTCGAAAAAATTAACCCATTGATATTTTATTCTCTCAAATACGAGCAGATTGGATAAGTCCATGCAATCAGGAGAAACAGTAGTAGTTGGGCATATTTCCATATGTCAACAAAAATAAATTACCTCAAGGCTTAAATACTAATGAAACCTTCATGTAGTTGCTGCAAATTGTTTTTCAATTTAGTAACCGAAAATTTGAGCTTTGTGGTTCAGCCATATTGACGAAAAATAGGTTGTTAAAATCTGGGAAAATAGCTTGGTTTCAATGCCCTTTCAATTATAATTCTTCAATTAATTCTTATAAGAAAGAAAAACATTGAAACTGATGAAAGATTCAAATTTTTGAAGTTGATCACATACAGTTTTTTTTCATGATCCTGAAGTAACTCACCCCTCACTTTCAAGACATATCTTTTAGAAGTCCTCAAGCTGGAATTGTGTACGAATTAGGAGTACGTCAAGGAAATTCTGTCTGACTGGAAGTTGTTGAAAGGTCTCGGAGAAAAGTTTGAAAATTATCGCAGTGACCTCAAGCATCAGCAGGAAAGAGTGCCCAAAACCCTGGGACCAGCTTCTTCAAACAAATAGTCAACAGTGACAAATAACACTAGTTCCACTACTGATAGCTTCAGTGGGGCTCAACTCCACGGAAACCTGAAATGCACTGAGCAATAAATTGTGATGACCTGACTGCTCTGAGCGTCAGTTACAGACTGCGGCTCACTCCTCTCTACTCATGCACGAGAAACAATTCCTTGGACGTGTGGAGCACAATAACGGGTGCACGCTCCACAGTTCTTGGTTGGCACCTTCAAAAAATTAGAAGTCATAGTGACTCATGTTGAGCAAAAGGAGAAATGGAAATCACACAGGAGGAATATTCGCCTGATTTTTTGTTGGGACAATCTCGAATTATATTTGAACACTTCGGCTGCGGTATTTATATTTGGTTTCATTTTACGACACCAGTTGAAGAAATTTCCGGAGTTGCCATACGGCCATATAACACCACATAAATGGTGGAAAGAGTTCAATAGAGATTATTTCACCATCTCAAGAGGTTTTATGGAGCGTTCTTCCAAGATAAGTGGATATTTGACACCGCCTGTAATATTGTATGGGTTACTCAGGCTTGAAATATAATAGGCTGGGGACTAACATAAAGAGACACAGACCTAATAGTTACCTGGAATTTCTTCAGAATTGCTAATAGCAAATCGCGGGAACATTGGCTACTGATCAACAATTGAACGACACCTTGTTTATGAGATGCAACTACGGGACCACGAACCGTGTCATTCGAAAGCGTATGAACTGGATTTTTTCTACTGCGAAATAGATACAAAGTCTCTCTACTTTTACGACTTCGCAGTTCTGGCAAGACAAAGTGGGCGCTTGGTCACCCGTTACTCGTAAGCCACATGGACGAGCTAAAAAAAATTCAGATGACACTTCTACGACGAGTTATCTTTGATGACGTCATCTCAGCCGCTGTCATTATACAGCATTCATGCACCTGCTCAACGTCGCGGAAGACCGCTCCATCAGCTTCAAATACGGCTCAATTACCAGACCAGCAAAAACGCCCCACATCATTAAATGTAACCTCCCATTTGAAGATGCTATGTGCAAACGTGAAAATGTATGAAAGCGTTACCCAGACGTGTACAGAGACTTAAAATTTTATCAAGAAAATTGTTTCTCAAATTTACTTCCAAACAATTCCCAAATAAACTCCAATTGGAATTCGACATATCCCCATCTTTGCATCCAAACTTCTCTTAAATGCTCTCCCAAATATGTGCGTTCGTCACCTTGTACTGAGGATCCAACTGATCGATAAGGAAAACCACCCCATCACTATATTTAAGCATAATCTCAGGGAAATGTCCGCAGACGGCATCCTATACCTTCCCAGTGAGAAATACGTAACCAACATCGGGTATACTCGCACCATGATTAAACAATGGTGACGCCGAAATTTAAAAAAAGAAATTTTGAAAGGAATATTCGTCCACTTATACGGGCAAATCTTCCCTCCCACCATCTCCTGGCACTTAGACTAATAATGCGCGTATCGTTTACTAAATCCGCTGGATGATTATTCGCGTACTCGAAGCCGCCCGGACACTCCCCTAAGCCCTGAAAGGCGCTCCAAGTGGCTTGCTCAAATAGTAAATCTGTATGGGTGCCAACCGGCGCATACTGGGTTATGCGGGCTCCTCCACCAATATTTTTGCATACGAGGCAAGGGTCGAATAAGTTTTTTGAATCAATAAGACCTCCACCAGAAACTTCCATGAGCCCAGTAAAGCAAATCCTTCCACGCTGGCACTGAGATGATGCTCCAACTGCATCCCGCTAAGTGGCCAAACCTAGCCGTATTGCCGTTCCGTCTCGGGGTCGGAATTTGTGTTACAAATCCTGGTCTTGATCCCGATACTTAATGAAATTGAACCTACTGAAAGGTTCTTTGAATTTCTGACGCGGTTAGTATTTTATTTTTTATTACTAACGAGAAGTATCCAAGGGCTGGCTACGCGATATCCGAACGGCATGTACGCCGTTAGTTTCAGCATTCTTGAAAAAAAGGAAAGCACTAGCGCTAACTTAACCTCTGATTTGTTATCATGAACCAGCACTCCCAGCGTTCGTCGGTAAATATTTAATAATTTGCAGTGTTTGCATAGTCCACTGGATCAGTTTTGCGTGTATCAAATGTCCATTGTGTCAGCTTTCAGGCGTATGAGTTGCCTATCGCAGTTGTCCGCTGTATCAAATGGCAGTGAGCCAGTTTTCCATTGGATCACTTGTCGAAGTAGCAGTTGTCCCTGTTTCTCTAGACCTGTATCAGTTTCCATTCGACTTTTCGTAGAACTAGGGATCGACTTTCGCTACGGTAGCGGTAGCAAAAAATAGCGATTTAACTACCGGATTGCAGTAGCGAAAAAATTTAGCTACCGCTACTAGCGATGGTAGCTAATTTCAAAAAAAATCCCAGCTAATCTACAGCCTCCTGTTTTTTTTATTACATTGTTTTTCAACTATTACGAGTCGTCAATGAAGAAGTCGGCCATTATTCATGTATATTTTTGTGCTGCGGTAGTTGTTCATTTTGACTTACTAGCATGTTTATAGAATATTGAAATGGCATGTATACTATCGTTTTCAGCACTGTCTGAAACATAGGAAAGCGCCAAACTTTCTTGCGTATGGCGCGGTTTCGTCCCGAAAAGAAGTGATTTTCGCAAAAACCAAAATGTGAAGTTTCTTACGGGATTTAACATGGGAATTTTTTGTTTTCCGAGGGTCCCCCCTTCGCATAATTCCAAGAAAATCATGACATGTGTTGTAGAGTCGAGCAAAATAACTTGTATGTGGAAAATTGTACTTGTTTCACAAAGAAGGTAACATTGCTTTGTTTGGACAATTTCTATGCAAATTTTAGTATTTTCCACAAAAAAGTTATTTTGCTCGACTCTACAACACATATCATGAATTTCTTGGAATTGTATACGCAAGAAAGCTTTGCGCTTTCCTATGTTTCAGACAGTGCTGAAAACGACAGTATACATGCCATTTCAATATTCCGTAAACAGTCCGTGGGCGTTCCTCGTTAGTGATGCCCATCATTTTCTTACTAATTGCTTTAATTACTCTCAGTGATATTTTTAGTCGTGCTAATCATTGTTAACCAACTAATAGCAGGAATTACGTTCGAAGTTGAAACGATTCCATATTATGGCGTTTTTAATAAATCTTGTGAAAATCGCTATTTTCGCTACCAACTCAATCGCTACCGCTACCGATTTCGCTACTGAGCCTCTGGTAGCGGAACTACCGGCTTCGTGAATCGCTATCGCTACCGCTTCCGGCTTTGGCAGCGAAAGTCGTTCCCTACCTAGAACCTTCAGCCCGTCGGGGACCGATCGAGAATGCTGAGCTCTATGCTCTGTCATATGTACTAAATAGGAGGGTAAGGTAGGTAGGATAAAGCGGATCGGCCCCGGGCTTATAGGGCATATGACCCAGCCCTTACTGAAGACGACCCCCTATACTAGCCCTAAAGCCTTTCACCCGTCTAATTCCTATTTTCCAAATCATTCAAATTTTAAATTTCACCAAAATTTGGGTCTGGAAAACCTTTTTATTCATGTAGTAATTTGTCGGGTTGTCACGGATGCAGTGGTACAGTGCCGCTAATTTGGTTGTAAACAGTCGGTAAAAGTACGAATTTGCCGGCCATGGAAGAGGCATAAATGAATCATTACTGTTGATTGAAGTTGAAAATTATGAGCAGAGGACTGTAATCTGTAATTTTAGCATTTTGCATGCAAATAATTACACTCTATTAGCCATTCAGTTGGCTTCATTTAACATGACTCGGAGGACGTAGCAGTTAGCAGTAGGCTAGGTTTAAGAATGTTGCAATTGCAAGTTGCAAGCTGCAAATCCTTTGCCGAAATACCGCACTCATATATTTCATTTCGCTTCAAAAGTAATTACTCCAGCCAGATCTTGTCACATCACAATGCTCCAAACTTCAGACAACAGAACTTCACTGGTTCATCCAATCGGAACAGCAGTTCGATTTCAACCTGTCCTGGGAATTGAACAACAAGTTCAGGCCAGCGGGGTCATCGTGGAAGAAAAAGTGAGGTACATGTCATTGGTCATGATGGACAAGTACCTAAGGAGTTCAATTGAGGAACTTCGTTTAGAAGATTATTCAGTTGCGGGAAGAAGAGTGCCTTCCTATATTACCTTCACCCACTCAGAACAAGGTGAGCAAACGCGGATTAGAACGCAATCAATACTGAATGACCAAATTTCACATCAAAATTAATGTATGTTTGGATGTGACAGAAAAGGCATCCGAAAGCTGCACACTACGAAGTTACGGAATTTACAACGATTTCATCATGACCGTCCCT
>WJFA01002606.1:0-15313 GCA_009870155.1 Pseudobourletiella spinata | reverse complement strand
ACATATACATATACATATACATATACATATACATATACATATACATATACATATACATATACATATACATATACATATACATATACATATCAGCATAATTTCAAAACAAAGCCATATAATTTATTAAATAAACTCTTTCAAAAAAATATCCACATGATAAAAATAATAATAATATTAAGTGCATTATCATGAACGCACAGCAGTGCCAAAACTCGGGACTGAAAATTACAGTAACAAATAAAACGGACGATGTTACAAAAATAAGCCAAAACAACAACCTATAGGATTTGTAGGAATAATTAAGTAAAAATAATCATAACAGTAATAACAATAACAGTACAATATTGCATAATCATATTATAGTTCATATTATAGTCACACCAGCAGTACAAAAAATAATTAAATATTTGTGAGCACATGAGTTGGTACTTACAAGGGTATCGGTAAGTAGCATCATTTTCTTCACAACCGAATGCACATTCGAATTATGACGGTGACGATAACGATGACGGCGACAGTAATACAAAAACACATATATCCGAAGTAATTTTAGAATTATTACTATAAAAATAATCACAATTTATATAGTAATAACATTAATAACAACAGGTTTATAAGTGGGACGACAGCAACAACTTAGCTCAGGAGAGCATTGATGAGGGAATGCCTAGCTCGGGCCTTGCCCAAGCCAGGGTTTGGATCTTTGATAAAGTCATGGAAGACACCAAGCCCCTCGCTGGTGGAGCTGGTGCGGGGCGTGCTGGTACTAAAACTAATACTATTATCCCTCTTCCCGTGCCGTCCGGACTGTTTGTAGTTAGCTCGGGTATGTCGTGACCCAAACGAATTGTCTCGCCAGTCCCGGGTGTACGTATTGGAGGAGTAGGAATCGTAGTTATTATTATTATTACTATTGCTGTTCTCTCTCTGGTGCTGCTCTTGTTGGTGTTGCTGGACGGCGAGTGTGCTGTCGCCGGATGCACTGTAGTGATCAGATAACTTGTAGTCGTAGGTGGGTCCACCTTTCAGGGTGGAGTCGATGTCAAATTCGATAGGGCCGTCAGACCCACCTAACAGAGTAAGTGGGTTCAGAGTCTCAGACTTGACTATACTGGCCTCCGTCGTGGGGTCATACTGATTGAAGCTGTTCCGCAGGGTCGTCGTGGACGGCTGAATGTCGTCAAAGGCGACTGACAGGGAAGACGCCTGACTCCGCTGATCAAAGCGGCCCGGATTGTAGTTGTAATTATTGTTGTTATTATTACTATAATTATTATTATAGTTATTATTATTATTGTAGTTATTGTTGTAATTGTTGTTATTGTTCTTGTTGTTGTTATAGGTATTGTAATTGTTATAATCGTTATTGTTGTTCCTGTAGTTTGAAGGATGAACGTCCCAGCCGCCCAACTGGCTGTTGAGAGGTTTGGGAGGGTCACTCATGGAGTCCATATTCATCACATCACCCGGGTAGCTCATCTTGTTGATGTCTAGATGGGACTGAACTGACGTGTCCAACGTGTTCGTCCCTATTTACAATTGGAAATGCACACATGTTAGTATTTACAATTTTTCCGACCATTAAAAAGGTTCCCAAAATTAAAATTGCGTGCAAAATAATTTATTTCACTCCAAGCGAGTTGAAAAAGTTCAACGTTGTATCATATAGTTTACCCAGCGGGTCGTAGTTGTACTTCATGGCGTGTGTATTCATGCCCTCGTTGTACGTCTGTGCGTTAGGATCAAAGTTCCAGGGATCATCCGTGAAGCTGTGCGTCGGTCGCTTCATGTACTCGTCGTAACCGAGGGGACGACCGAGAGGGGGGCTGTTGACTGGAGCTACGTTGCTAGCCATGGGATGATCAAATCCTTCTACAAAACCTGATGATTGTGGTGGTGGCGGCTTCTTATGACCACTCCTGGAGGGAGCAGTGAGGGAGATGGTGTTTGGATTATTTTTTCCACGGTTTCGCTGGCGCTTGTTCTTTGGGAACCCAGAGGACTTGGGTTGAGGGGGTGGTGGAGGTGGGGGTCGGTTGCGTCGTCGCTTGTTTACAGGAGGTAAGTTCTTTGAAGGGGGACGAGGTACGGGGCGTTTTCCACGTTTAGGCTTCCCCCTCTCGCCGCCTGGCGGTATCGAGAACGTTGAATAAACTTGAGACATGGATGGCATTTGGGACATAGGTGACATAAGTGGTGGGGGTGGCGGAGTGACCATCCCTTGTGACGGCATATCGTAGAGGGGATACTTGGGCGGCCGCGGTAGTCTGTCCATCTCGCCGAACGAGCTGGCATACGAAGATCCGCGGGGTCCAGAATTCTTCTTCCGGCCGCCAGGCATCCATTCTTTGGCTCTGTAAATGTAAACAGAACATTTATGGAACCTGAAACAGAACTCATTAGGCGAGACAGTTCACGTCGCATAGACCTGATGCCGAGCAAGTAGAACACGTGGAAGTAAAAACGTTACAGACTCATTGCTCTGTCTGAACTCTCGCAACTACTAGAAACAAGGCAACCAGGAATACTCAAATCCTGATCGCCGATTTTCTCAACACTTTAATATATGAAAAATTGACGACGGAAATTATAGCACATGGAACCTAGTGAATTTTTGTGTCTGCAGGAGGTAGAAGGTGTCTTAGTTTATTTGTACATCTAATAAGATTTCTTACGCCCTTCTAATTAATTCTTTTAATTGAGTAAATGCAGTAAGAGATATCACCACCAGTAGTTTTCTCCCATCCCCCGCTCATATATGCTCCTTTTATAAAAGGCCAGCGATTGTAGAGCTATAAATCTATGTAGTCTAAAAAACCAGCTCAATTCACTTGATGACGACCGTATTTTAAAGAGAAATTATGAGTTACGGGCATAGACATTTCATACACGGAGAAAAACTGGGCGAAAAGTTGTCCAAATTGGAATCATCTGTACGGATATGGAGGAGCTAAAAAACAAGAGGAGCCCCTAAGCAAAGGAAAGTAAAAGAGAGTTGGCTGCATTAATGAGATGCAGAGGAAGGGGCCACGGTACTCAATCAGGCGTAGTACATGTCATTCCCCATTACTGTGAACCCAACGAGAAGGGAAATCAGACACCATTTAGAGGTGACGTACTGACTAAAACTGAAATTTCAATCAAGGAACTACATCTTCCCACTGTTTAGTCAGCACGAAGATGCCGCAGGCTTCTCCCCCAATTCTGTTTACTTTGATCAAACTTGTGGAAAAAACAACAGATGAGATTCTTCCCGTGCGGAGAGGAGAGTGAGGTATGGGGGCAGCATGAACGGCAGGAGCGCCACAGTTACTCACGTTTGATTGGCAAACCAGTTTTGAGTTGAAAATCTTCCTCCCTGCTTACCTACCTATTACTTACTTCGCTCCCATAACATACGGAGAGTGTGGAGCAGCGGAGCGACCAGCCCTCCTTTTTGAGGTTGTTGTTACACTGCAGCAGCCCTTGCAATAATGAGTCCTGTGAATTTAGGCAAGCTGGTGATGTCCCATAATGCAGTTCTTCTGTTTGTCTCTCTTTATATGTGGGCACACACACACGCAGTGCAGCCTCGCATAGCTGTCAACTTGCCAATTCCTGACAACAGGTCCACCTGGTGCAATTACTAGGCTGCGCCCGACATCCGTCTTAAAGGTTACTGGAATAGTTTTAACTTGACACTGGGGAGATTCCACTTTTCTCTCACAACCGTTCTCTAACTGCATTACCTAATTTCTCTGCCAGCCGCTGTCGGAGCCAAAGAAATACTCTCGGATCCCATTATTAAGACTGCGTGCAAGCATAGCGCTACATATAGTGCATAACTGCACACAAAGTCGCAGGATTTAACAGAGTCGCTGAGTCGCTTAGGTGCACACATCACAAATGGTAGGTGAAATCTACATCAGCGTAGCCATTAGCCATACAGAAGTTGAAAAGTTTCAAAGTCATCCGATTTCACCATCGACAGCACCCACCGTCTTATTTCTCACCTGAGAACTAGTACGCGACTGCAGCCAATAAGTCGTCGTGGTCGACCACAGCCGGTTCAAGTACAAACGGATGAGTCAAACTGGTCTCCAGGGGGCTCATAGGCAGTGAAATTTCCCCATCGTCACCAGTCACTACCAATAACCCTACGACGGTCGCCATAAAAAGGTTTTTTCTAGAAAAATACACCTTAATTTGTGAGACTGTGGTGCCGGTTTTTGATCTGCCAGCACCATTGCAGGCAGATAAATGTTTTCCCCCTGAGAACTTCAAACAGGCGACTTATATTTTCAAAAAGCTGCACCCCCACCATAGATAAGCGTCAATATGGGCCGTACTTCTCTTTGATGCCAAATTGACCCTGTGTCAGACACACAGACACAACTCTTTTCCTACATTTCTGCAATCAGCCGCCCTCACAAAATCAATGTGATACGAATTTTCTCTTTGTTCGCACCAAGAGGTGCGGGTGAACGGATAGAGTACTGAGAATATTTCTATACACAATGTGTGGGAATCTGCTTGCACTTCGTTAAGCATACCGTACGGCAGAAACAATCATTGTGATTCTGTATGTAAGCGACTCGAGCCGTGAGCGGAGGAGATTGATGACGGGTGGGATGGTGACTGATGAAAGAGGAAGGTCAAAGAAGCCATCATCACGCCCGCAATCCGTGTTCTTATGACCAAATGTTCCCATACTGTGAGAGCTCACTGGTGGTACAATCCACTTACTCTCCAGTGAAAGAGTTAGTGGGGAACAGATTTTGCAGTAACTAAACCTGTCTGCCTGTCCCACATCTTTCTCGGGGAATGCGAGTTGTTGAACTGTCTGCGGAGAGATAAATGAAAGGAGGACATTGCTTTGGATGGAACGACTCTTAAAATAGCTACGTGGTTGGTGAGCAAATGTGTGCATGCATGTTTGGGAAAACCCAGCGATTCGGACGCTCATCGAAATAAGTGATTGTCAAAACCATTACCGACCGCCCTCCTCACGCTCTATGTCCTACCACCCTCCCTTTTACACGTGTAAGGAGAGTCATCTTGTGTGACGGTGTAATTGAGTGACCGAGATTTTAATTGCTCAGCATTTAGGGTGGAACCGTTTCTCTCCCAGTTCAAGGATCAAGAACTCAGCCAACCTGGCACTTTTTACTTGTTTACTACCACTATAAGTGCAATAATAGTGAAAATGATTATGAGTAACTTCACGAGGTTTCGACCAAAATAGGTCGACTACACTCGAATTTTTAAACGTTTATGACCAAAAGATTCCTCTCGGCGAGTACTTTCAGAAATTACCACAGGTGCCGACCTGTGACCACTGGTACTACAGATACGGGGTGAAATTTCTGATTGTTGAGGACTTTATTTCTCGGGCAATTTCCAGCCGATTTTCATAACTTTTTTTTCTTTGATATAGAATTAAGTTTTCAATAAAAGATATTTTTAGTTTTTCGAATTTCAAAAAATTTCTACTCGAAATTTCATTTCATAATTTTGAAATTCCTATGTCTCCGCAAGTAGGAATAATTTGAAAAACTGCAGAAGGGCATTCCAGAAAATTTATTTGTCTTTGAAAACGAAACAAAACAAAAAAAAAGTTGCCAAATTCCTCAAAAAATCAGACATTTTACCCCATATCTGTAGTACCAGTGGTCACAGGTCGGCACCAGAGGTATGTTCTGAAGGTACTCGCCGAGAGGAGTCTTTTGGTCATAAACGTTTAAAAATTCGAGTGTAGTCGCACCATTTTGGTCGAAACCTCATGAAGTTACTCTATCCTTATCACCCTTGGTGTTCCAATAAGTGACTCGTTTTTATCATTTCGCACATTTGTTTCACCCGTAAGGCAGAGTAGCGACACTACGGGATGAGATCAGGTCCCAAAATGAGGACCTGGACCTGACCTACGTCCCTAACTTGGATATTCAGGTCTCCTAAACAAAGACCTGGTCAGGTCCCGGACCTGTTTTTAAACTCGCGGGACAAGGCCTGACCTGGACCTGACCTGAAAGACCTGAATAATTTATAGTCGTGGGTACAATTAATACTTCTATATATCCATATGCACGGGCAGAGGCTGGCAGCGACGCCAAGCGGTGTGTAGACGTTTGAAATCAAGTCCTTCAGTTGGGACCTGAATATTAAGGTCCTGCAGCCGTCGAGACCTGGACCTACACATTATAAGGTCTTTTTTTGCGAACCTGGACCTCCATTTTCGGGACCTGACCTAGACCTGGACCTGAAAGACCTGACCTGATCTATGTCGCAGCGACACTCACAGCTCGAAGCACGCAAGGCAAATGTGAGTACTACTAAATTTGCCCCTCTGCAACCAATTTATACTGGTTTATACACTCTCAGGATTAGGCATAAAATAGTTGCGCACTAAATGTAATTCGCCAGGCGGAGGATAAGCAAAGTAGAGATCTCGGATCGCTGATGGTTACAACTTTGTTCCCTAGTGAAACATCACTGTGAGCAATTAAATATTTCTGAAAAAGCCTGTAATAAGAAAATAAAATATATTCACTTCTTGTCTGGCACTCGTAACATTTGGTTTCGTATTAAAATGATCTTCCGCTTAAGGCGCTGATGCTGGCATAAGTCTTTCGGGTTGCCTAAATCAATCTAACAGAACATCAAATCTACCACTGAAAATTACCTCATCATGAATGAATCATTGCCACAGACTCATAAGTAGTGACGGACGAATTTCACGTGAACGCACTATGAAACATCAAATGAGTCTCGTCCAAATTCCAGGCCCTCCTAAAAGTAATAATAAAATTTTCGGATAATCTATGTTGCATCCACAGTTTTTGCATGCAAGTTGCATTTCCACAACGCCTGACAGATCCATGCAGCCATGAAGTTCCACATGCATAATCACAATTTGAAGATTTTGAAGTTACCCACTCTATCCCTTTCACCGTATACCTTACATTCGGCAATATAACCATTAACGATGTTATGAGATACAACCACAATATGTTACTAGCCCTTCTGTCATGCTTCTACTACCATGCACTAAGTTCGGAGAACTTTCGCATGTAAAATAATAAACTAAGCGATTTACTCTTAGAAATTTTTGTGGCAATAGATGTCTCAGTTCTACAAAATTGATGTGTATAGTTTTTGGCTCATTGTTCTTTAATTGGAATGTTTTGAAAATTCGAGGTCCCTCAAAGGCATTATAGCAGTACAGGTAAATCATTGAGTACGATTTATGCCTTATTCAGAATTTCCTGTGCGTTGCCATTGGTAAGGCATCCTGCTACACTGGCCCCTTAGAAAGGTGCCGGCAGGGGTGGTGATGGTGGTGTGGCTACAGGCGGAGAAATTGCTAAGAATTCCGAACAGTTAAGATTAAAAGGGGTAATTTTGAATGGCGCGACTTCTCTCATTACTTCTGCTGTTCCTGTTGTTTATCATTTTCTTGATCTTCCGTCGCCCTCTTACAGTATGCCCCAAGTGCCCTTTGGCGTCCCGATTACACTTATTAGCATTGGCGGAGGACGGCAAGTGGCTCAATCTCACAACAATTTGGAGCACTCACTCAGTATTTTATTCCTTACGATGTCAAAAGAATACCAAGTGCATGTAAAACGCATTTTCAATTAACTTGCTAACAACCTAAAAAACTCAAACATGTAATCACGGATGGGAGAGACAGTAGACCAGTAGTTGTGGGCCAACAAGTATGGGCACTGGTAGACACACATTATCGACACATACGCACATGCATACCCACACGCAGGGAAAAGAAGTCAGTCGAGTGTGTGTTAGGACCATTCATCATCATCATCAGCAAATACCATCTTACACAAGCCCGCACTCAGTCCCAAAGTTTTTTCATGATCGTCATCGTCATCACACAGAGACCGGCTACATGGCTTCAAGTAACGTGTGGGGCAAGACAGTAGGTTGAGTTACAACAGTGAGACGGTCGCCGGTAACGTGAAAAACAATGCTATGTATGTGGACTCAAGCTGTCATCTCTGACGGTCTGCCACCGCACCGATGAAACAAATGGACACACGGTTTAGTCATTTGTCACCAGAGACACGTGCGGCGGCGGTCTCTGATTGTTGCAAATTGTAAAGTACAGAGCGATTCGCAACTGGATTTATCGAGTGAACCAGAGTGGAGAGGTACATGTCTACGTGGGCTGAGTGAGACCTTTTTTCCGCAGTTGAGTGACTAATAAAATAACTGATACTGATATCAATCGAATCGTCCTCCGCCATCATGTCGGCCCCCTCGAAGCTTTCCCCCAAAATTTCCGTTATGCACACCACACAAAAAAGTTTCTAAAAGTTACGGCTCAAAATTTTACTGGTGTTTCTATAATAATAATGAGCTTCACGATATGTGATGGACCAGCACAGAAAAAGAAAGAGCTTCAATCTCACTGAAGTTTGCTGTTTTTTTCCACCTGGCTGTTTCACACATGAGATCTCACTGATCTACTTTTTCCCCACGCGCACACATTTAAGTGGTTTACTTCAGCCGTAATGCGTAACTTGCTGCTAACCTGCTAATCATGCCATCCAGTGGTCCTCTTCGATTAAACAATTGATGGGGGTTGGGACCTCCGATTGGGCCACTGGAAGTCGGGCTCTGACTCTGGCTGAACCCATTCAGACTGGCCATGGTCGTGGGTGCGGAAGTCATGCCCAGATTCGGCGGAACTCCGTATGGAGCATCCTGAACCGGTAACGGTTGTTGATTGTAATTCAAGTGCCGGTGCGAAAATTGTCCTTGTGGTTGTTGTTGAACGGGTCCACCGCTGTAAGATTGTTGCTGCGGTTGTTGTTGTTGTTGTGATGCGGAGATCGGGCTGAGTTGCTGAACTTGCTGCGTCGTCGAGTACGTTTGCGGTAGGGTGGATCCGTATTGTGCGTATGTTTGCTGGCTCGGAGCCTGGTGAGGTAACTGGGCTTGGAGGTCAAGGTTTGAGGAGCTAGCAGGTTGAGCAGTTGGAGCGCTATGCTGTTGTTGATGTGGTTGTACCCCTCCCACGGATCGGTATTGTGCATGAGCACCCGTCTGCGGAGCTGGAGCATATGCATAATTCTGCTGACTCTGACTTGCCACCGAGGGTTTGTTGAAGGTAGCATAACTTTGTTGTTGCTGCGACGCTTGGTTGTTCAGTCCGTACGGTAATTGTTGATTGTAGCCCATATTAGAATTGTAAGCACTGGGCTGCAGCTGTTGCTGTACATAATTATTTGAGCTGGCTGCATATGCTGAATTCGCTTGCTGCTGGTTGTGATATGGGGGACTAGGATGTTGCTGGTGGTTTCCATTATTAGAGTAGAACGACTGCTGACCTGCAGCTAATGTTGTTAGGAAGATGCTCAGCACCACAGCTTGGACTAACGGATGCATCGTCTGCAAAAATTTCAATGGAAAATTAATACACGCACACAAACATTCTCAATGGACGAACACAAATACTATCCCACACATAAGCCCGTACACACGTACACACTCACATACACGTTTGGAGAAACACGGCGTGGAATATGAACAAGCTGTCCGAGAACTGGTAGTCGTACAGATTAAAACATGACCAAGGAGAAGTAAGTTATGAGGAAAAAACCTGTTTCTCTACAAACCTACATTATCCTATTGGGGTTGTAATGTCGTAAAGTTAGTTTTCCACTTTTTACTTCCAATCTCAATCAACTCCTTTGCCTTATCGATTTTTAGAAAATTAACCGATTTTTTATCCCTATTCTTCATTCAAAGTGTCCTATTCTACAGCGTACTATCCACATACTACCAAATTTACGGTAGGCGAAGTACTAACAATAAGAATGTTGGTGAGGTCGGAGATCTTTCGGATACTACCCTATCGGCAATATTCCTCCTTCACAGTATATAAATCATTATCATCTAAGCATCTGGGACAGAAAAATTGCGGTAATGATCCTTCAAGATTTGTTAAAACCACAAAATCATATCCAACTTAATCGCCCGCGAAGTTCAATATTAAAGTGTTGTAACCCTTTAGGACCATTTGAAAGACGAAAAATAGTAACCGTCAGTCTAAAACTATCCGTTCCCTGCTTTGAAAAGTGAAAACTTATAAGTTAAAAATTTTGTTAACATATGGAATGTTCGGCTATAGCATTCCTTTTTGACCATTTCTTGATAATGGATTAGCATAGATAGAAGTAGTAATTGACGAGTAATACTGGTGGAATCCTAACTGGACAGATAATATCGTAGTACTGGGAGGAGGCGACGGATATGGCCCTGGTATTGTAACGGGGTCAGGCCGTACGAACTCTGCCAAGGGCCTTCGCCTGTGGTTTCTCTCTCTCACACACAAACTGCCTCAATGTTGTACGGACCAACTCCAGCACGTCCTCTTTCGCTATGCCGACAGGCAAGGATAAAGACCCGTCAGAAAATCACACTTATAAACGGGGAGAACATGAGACGATGGTTCTTTCTTTCATCTCTCTTTCATCGCGCTTTCAACTGGAAACACACAGCCACTGAAACCGCTCTCTCAGATTACTGCCGGCGACAAGTAAAACAGACGAAACGAGAGATGAGTAGTAGAAACCGCAAAATCGTCGTAGTATAACACAAACGTATGGACCCAACAAGTAAAAACACAGACTTTAGTGGAAGGAGAACGGGGTAAAACGGAATAAAAATTTTGGGAAAATTCTTACAACAAATAGACGACATCAAATTCAGAGAATCGAGAGTTGAATCTCTGTTCGCACTGAAGGGAAGACTGAAATGCTTGAGCTAGGTAGTTCGAGGAACAAGTTTAATCGTCTAGGGAATGCTTCTTGTTCTTGCAGCACTATCAGAGTTTCCTCTTTGTACCAAAACCCCTTCTTCTCTCTCTATCCAAGACGATGATGATGAAGATGATTGTTGCGGAGGAAATGTTGCTACCATTATCATGAAGGAGGTTAGATGCACAGGTATCCTACCCCAGTACGCCCCGTCAGTCTCTCATACAGTGAGCCCACCACCGGCTCGAGCAAGTCCGTATCGCATGTAGTCGTCGCTGCAGTACCCATCATCCCCCAATTCACACTATTGTAGAGAGAGATGACCAACGAGGGGGATAGTAGTCCTCAAAATCTCCCATCATTCATTCATCTCATCCTCTTTCTATGTTTACTGTCCTGTCTACACAAATATAAAGGGATTTTTTTAGTATGTCATAACCTGGATTTTATGCTTCACGGTTATATAACTCTCTTCCCTGTGAACTTTGTTCGAGAACCCGCAATTAATATTGACTCAATTTCCCTCAACCTCTCCATTTCTTGAGGTTCCCCCTTATTACAAACCTGTGATTAACATCGCTTAAAAATATTCTAATAATATCCTTAAATCGCGTGAATATCCTTATAAAAACTACTATAACAACCCCTGTGCTCGTACTCTACTTGTGAATTCGCTCGACTCATCTTGATCCAAGTTATTCCAGACTCTCTCTTCCCTTCGCATATTCTACCCATGAAACCATTGTCGGTTAAGTCTTTGATCTGTGTACGCATGATCACGCGATCATCAACTACAAGTTATCCCTTTACATCTGGCGGTAGTGAAGGTGTAGACTCACAAGGCGCTGGAATTTTAGGAGGTGTTTTTAATTAGGGTGACGAAATTGCTGTGATGATGATGACTGTCTTAAGAAACTGATATGAGCGGCGAATTTGAGCTGGTCTTTAGGCGGGCCATCATGGGAACGAGAAACTGTCACACTGTAGAACTCTCGAGTCTCGCCTTAATGCGCTGCTAAACATTGCTTCGCTGTGCCGGATAAATGGGAAGAGAAGGGGGAAAAAATCTCATTACCAGTCAAATCAGGTGGCGGACCTGTACTGAGCATGCGCGACATTTTCACAGAGCCTAGTTTCATCAGAGGCCTGAGTGAGCCCAACCTGTATTTCCCATCGAATTTTCAAAAGGAAAGATGGTGTGTTGACACGCTAATGGCTGCAGCCATAAGTGTGCGCATTCTCTTAACTTAGGCTTTTCGACTTTACTGTGCTGGGCATGTCAACGTTCAGTTGAGTTCCGGGCATTGGAACGTAGGTTATGTTGTAGGTTATGGTAACGGAAGTTTTTCCGTCAGTTCCAGAGTTCTGATGGGATTTTCCACGTCGAGGGAGAAATTTTCATTCTCCATTATTATTCAGATTGATGGCAGAACCATTCGGATGTCGATGAAAAGTGGATTTCGACCGTAGTTAAAGTTCAAGAGGCAAACAACACACAAACGACTCCGGTTAGATAGTCTGTGAACGGTACATGGAAACTTGAATGGGTGTAATTAGAATTTTTTAGAACGACGAGGATGACATTGCTGGAGGGGAATTGTAAAAAGTAAAAAAAAGGACGTAAAACACAGGAGGTAAACGAGATAAGGGGTTGATTGAGCGAAGAGAGTGAACTATGTCTAAGTTGAGAGCATACCTCATGTCGGAGATTTATCTGGGTGTCTTTTTACTTTTTACTCGGACATTTGAATAATCATGAATGTCGAACAAGAACAACTGGTTTAGCCGTCCTGTGTGTACTCCCGACGTATGCGTGCCCTGTATGCGCTCCGTGCCTTCTGAGCATCATTGTAATGTGTGTGAGTGAGCATGTTATACAGCCTTCGTGGTACACTTCTGAAGGTCTCCGCACCATACCAAGTGAGCAAGTACGTGCAGTCAGTCGAGTAATAGCCCTGAAAAAAATAAACTATTCTACCGCAGGTGGAGCATACGGCACTACCATTTATGAGGAGTGCACAAGCCGGGAATAATTATTGCAAAATTATTCGAAAAAACTTGTATGGACTTTCCAAACTTTTCACACTTTTTCAGCAAACGTCTAAGTCTGGCCGGAATTACATTTTGAGCGGGGACCCAAGCACCTTCTTAGAAAGGGGGGCGCGTATAGAATTTTCGTTTTTCATATAGCATCTTCCAATCAATGGTATGAGTTCACACATAAGCCACCTTCTGAGTGATACGTGTATGACTTTTCCTATCCTTCACCTCACCCTCCTGTACGCAATTATTATGTTTTTGCCGACCCATCCTCTACAAACTTTCTCTGACCTTGAGCGACCGAGTTCCTTTCTGGATCATCGAAATTCGTGTTGGTGTAGTGAGGTCGCGAACATCGGTCATGCACAAGTGCATTTAAAATTTCTTTCTGTTTCCTCCACATTGGAACGAGAAATCTTTGAAGGCAAACTAATCTGGAGTTTGGAGGCCAGTTATTTTCGGTTTGTGCCAACGTTATGAGTACCGTTATCGAAATACCTGTATTTACCCCTGCAAATCAAGGTTACGGTAGTTAGCAAGGATATTTTCAAGCTTTTTCACTACCGTATCAATGCTGTAACGAAAAACGAAACAAACGCTCTGTGTTAATATCGCTAGCATACATTGGGTAATACCGGTATTATTTGACTTATTCAAAGGCTAACGTGGTTACTAGCAGTTTGAGCGGAACGTTCATTCAATATATCAACTTAATGGGATGATCGTGTGTTTCGTAGTAAAAAAAAAGGCGGAAGCGAGGGGATTTGAGGATGTTCTCAGTATGCACTTGCATATCGAATACGGAGGGAGGGAATAAAATTCAGTCCCAACATAATGGCGTTATTTGTTACCAACCCGACAAATCGCAGCAGAACAACTCAGACTACGTGGAGTATAAGAAACAACGCAGGGCAGTTAATTTTCTTTTAACTTTATTTTACATTTAATTTCTTATATCATTCGGATGGTTCGATATTTGTCGTTGTTTTTTTAAATGCGTAAAAATTGCGCAGGGCAGTGTATAATTATATGCATGTGAAATTAACAATGCGCATTTTCACGTCCGCAGCGCACAGCATCAACGTCCAACGTAGTCTTTATTAAACCGGTCGGTCCGGCAACTGAGATTTGTCCCCGTTACAGGTTTACAAAGTTTTGAGCCATTTAGGCGCAAAAATGGGATACGTTGACAGCAAAATCTTTTATTAAAATCCGTTAAGGATAGGTTTCACACTTTTTCAGAAACTCGGAATCTGAGTTTATGAAACTACCAATTCCAGGAGGGTCGTCAGAGGGGCCACCGTGGGCAAGTGAAAAATGACCCTTGTAAGTTGCTCACACTTGCGAGGCAAGGTGAAAAGCGAAATTCGCTATGTCATGTGTGTGTAAATGTAAATATTGCGTGAAATTTTGAAAAATATTATATGAAATACCGATATTACTGTGTAATACCGAATTAAACTTACTGAATTCCGAAATTCAAAATTGTCCTTTGGGATGAACAAAATGGTTATGGCAGGTTATGATGAAGATTTAAGTGGAAACAGGAATTGCGTCCCCCTCATTCACAATATGAGGCTAATGTCATCTTGGTGGGGACAAACGTCAGGCTCGTAATAGCTCTTACATTTGTTACTGCTTTTGGCAACCTTCCAAAGTAGTGGTTGCAGTGACCCAAGTAAATCTGGTATATTTAATTGTGTATTACTTCTGAGCAGTCGAAGCCGCTCGCCCAGTCGAGTTTATTTAGTAATGTTCATGAAAATAATGTCGTCGTAATTTAGAGACAACAATTTATTGTACTTAGAACTCAGGAAGGATTACTTCCCGAAATGAGGACTGTATCACGTAAGTAATAGAGCAAACGATAAGAGAGGCCTTTAACCCAGATATTCATGTAAACAATGTTATCACTTTTTGTTATTCGACTTTGTGAGCCAAGCGGAAACTTACTATCCCGCGTGTTTCTGTTAATAGCAGTGGTGCTAATGAGATTATGGTGGATAGGGATTAACGTGCACAATGTTCCACTTGAGTTGGAGCGTGAGAACGGTAGGTGGGAAATGATTCCGGCGGAACCTCGCACAAATAAGTGTCTATAGTAAAAGTTGCATTAATATGGACCGACCGATCGTATCAGCAGTAGATTGTAGTAATAGTGATTCCACAAAAGAGGCTCTACTGGATTAGCACACAGAGTACAAGGTCATGGCTTCTGGGAAAAGCAAATGATTATCACTGGTCGTCTGTGTAAACAGTTAATTACCTGCGATTAGCAGATAATAAGAATGGTAGGGGGGTAGAGAGACGGAGAGAATGTCAGGCCAGGCCATATAGGTATAGGGGCATGTACATCCGTACAGGGTACAACAATTTTTCTGAGGTCAGGGGCGGGCTAGGTCAAGGGTGAAAGGATGGTTTTTCACTAAATATACATGTACGTCAATGCTTTTAGTGCGGCTTGTTGTTGTGGTGGGAGCTGGACGCATTGAAGGGAGTCCAGCTCTCAG
>WJFA01002605.1:0-15332 GCA_009870155.1 Pseudobourletiella spinata | reverse complement strand
TGTGTGTGTGTGTGTGTGTGTGTGTGTGTGTGTGTGTGTGTGTGTGTGTGTGTGTGTGTGTGTGTGTGTGTGTGTGTGTGTGTGTGTAAGTGTGTCTGTCTGTCTGTGCGTGAGGCGTGTTATGATTAATAATACTCTGTATAGGGCTAAGCGGAAACCTTATAGATGCGAGCATAGCTTGGAAAAACCGTGTGGCGGACAAGACTTTTTACATTTTTTTTTCAAACTAAACAATGAAAATTTTCTCATCCACATGAGAGCTCTCACACGGCCCCCCTTAACTTGCTTCACCTTGCCAGCTCAATGTCAAAATAACTCCATGTAGGAGTTAAAACGTCTCTTCAGGCTGAATGAAGATGGGTCCTCATATGATTTCACATTCAATGATGAGCCAGCGGGTAGACACTGTGCTCTGAATGCTGCTACGTGTGAAGGTGTGAAGCTCTGACCATAATTGTTAAATGAGCATAGCAAAGGTGTGCATTTACATGGTTTAACCTCCACTACTATCATTCCTACATATTGGCAGGTTGACCCGACCTGACGTTACTTTCAAAATCTTCCTCACGTCCTCCATCACAGGCTGCTTCTAAGTTCCTTTTCAAAGCCTTCCAAAAGTCTGTTGATTTTTTTAAGATTTACCAATTTCCTCTCTGCCTTGAAATTTCTTGAATTTTTTTGAATTTTCGATCAGCCTACGGTCTATTGTTATTGAAAAATTATGCTGGCACAAGGAAAATCTACCACAGAGGCTGGAAAGTTCAACAATAAAACCTGTTTTTTTTATCGGAAATGCAAATATTTCAAACGATTTTCCAGTTTCAACCGTGACTTAGGCAAGGAAAATCTTCTTGATGCCAGGCAAAGTCAGAGACAGACTTTGAACAGTTGTTTACGCCTTGGAAATTCCCTCAGGCGGAATAAAATGTCATGACTGACTAGAACGTTGGATAACACCAGCAGACAGGAATGGCTCGAGTCAATATTGATGACATATTTTTTCATGAAAAGCCCTGTGAACTGATTTGAAAAGTGAGATAATGAAATCCGTCCCGCCATACGTTCACTTCACATAATTGTGAGTGTTTTTGGCTTTACTATACGATCGATTTAATGGTAGGCTGTCACTAATGCGCTCGCAGTAAAGCCTTACTGCCTGCCTGGCAGTGCCAGAGCACTACCGTATAGTCACTGCTATTCGCACGCTGACTCTCTCAAGAGGCGCTCACATGGTTCCCGTCAAAACGTGGCTTTACTTGTCTCTCAATACTTTTCATTAGCGTCCACTTGTCGGATGACAATTCCCAAACAAAATTCTCCCGTGATGCAACTGGTCGGTGCGGTGCAAAGCCTAGCTTCTGTACCTCCTCCTGTGTTTAGCCTACTACACATGCATCCTCATATTGTGGGCAACTCGCCCGGTCCGTGCCGTATTTTAAATCCAAAAATGTATGTACCTTTTATGACAATCCTGTTCCCTATACAGAATTTCTGTTCAGGATAGACTGCCCATGTTTGGACTACAAACTCTATGGTACTTTAAGCCTCCACTACTGGAATGACTATACAGTACAAATCCTGTACAATTAGTAGCTGGATTACAGGTGTTACTACGACGAACCTCTTCTGCGCATTGGATACCAAACTAGTACCATCAACAATTATTGCTATTGCTATCCAAACAGATCCCTACCTCACTTCAGACGTTAGTGGAGCGAGCGAGGTGTGTCACATAACACATTGGAACAAAAGCCGCAGCGATAAACTTTACTTCTACTACTGCGCAACTAGAACGAGATTTACATTATTATTATTGCGATTTTCTGCGAGTCAACAACTTGACAGTAAAAACTCCCAACTATGGATAATGCGCGTATTACACACACACACACACACACACTCACACACACACACACACACACACACACACACACACACACACACACACACACACACACACACTACACACACACACACACACACACACACACACACACACACACACACACACACACACACACTCGAAAACTCCCAATCTGGCCTAAATTCACCTACTTCAGATAACTTATTTATTATTGGTAGCCTTTTCACACCGCACAAATATTCATGCTAAGTGGTGTTGATTGTCCAAGTTGGGATTTACAACTATTGCATCAATCAATAACACTACCGTTACACATGTGGGATGGAAAGAGCGATAAAATGATAGCTATTAGTTTTCACAGGAAATTCATTCAACACACTATCAACTCATTCATCCATGCGTGATCCACATTTAGCTGAATGGAAATGAGAAACTTACCCCAAAATATGACGGATGGGGAGACAGAGGGGCGTATCACAGCCATCCTTGATCGTTTTATACACCGGAGTGACGTAGAAGAGGAGGAGGAAAAAACTGAAGACGAAAAAAACGGCACGGAGTGAAAATCTCTGCTGCTGCTGCCGCTCCTCCAACAAATCATAGCGGTTGCCCATCCCGTTCACTACCGGGATGAACTCCACTGAGCCGCCGTGCCGATTTGGAGCTGTCTTCAGCAGTCACTTCTGACCACGCTCGTGTCCCCGTCGTCATCTATTATTAAAGAATAACAAGTATATAACTTTTGCACAAATCCACCGATCAAGTAACATTTCACATGAGAACATGCGAGAAACTTTTACGAGAAGAACAAACAAGAAAAAAACAACAACAACAACAACTGGTTTTCCACTATTTGGGTCTTTAATCATGAGTAAAGAAACAAATGGGGGCTACTGGGGAACTCCTCAAGCTCAATTAGGAGGGAAACACTTGACTTGGTGTAAAAATTCAGTTGCGGTGTTATTCATTGCGGTACATACTCTGCGGTATTCACCATACTACATGATTGCACCATTGCATTCACCACCACCCTCATCCTCACCGATAGAATGCCAGTATTGCTTTTATAATAACATAACATAGAGGTTCAAGGTAGCCTTCTCAATATGAGTTGCAACTTGTGACCGCTACGACGTGTTCCACAGTTTACATTTCTCCGACTACCTGAAGTTTTGCATGCGAAAAGATAAAGCAGAGTAAAACCTCCGTGCCATGGCTAATTCACTCCGGCTCGGCGCGACCACTTTGTTGGCTCAACTCTCGGGAAAAATAAGTGAGACGACCAGGAAGGACGACGAATGTTCCCAGGCTGCCCTGTGGGACTTTTAATAGCCAGCCTATATGCTGATACAGTTTAATAATCTTCGTACTGGAACCATTTAATATTTTGGTGGGATCAATCAATTAAATAAATATAAACAATAAATATCAATTCAACTCACTCGTTGTTAGAAATAATTCCATATGTTGTACAGGAAAACTTTTACATTGGAATAACAAACCATTTGATCTGTGTCTCAGAATGTTCCGATCCATCGTTGAGAAATCACTTTTGTTTTTTTCCCCCGCTACAGTCGCGTCCGACCATAACTTGTCATTGATTTCTTGGGACTTGTGCTGTAGCACTGATGGCAGTTAATGAGAGCAGACAACCACGAAATCCCACTTTGTAACTTGTCATATGCTACAATGAGCTGTGATTGAAAGCTTAAAGAACAATATAGAGCAAGTGTCGTCCTTATCAGCCGCACTGCTCCGGACTTTCTTAAGGCCAACTTCCTGTGCTACCCTGATAGGCACACACGAGACTGTCAGTCAGCGCGACCCATTAAGCATGTCCACCCGCTCGTGTTCGCTCACTCTGTGGTCCGTGAGCCAAGCTATTCCGCATCATCAGTGCAGTAGCCAAGACAAATAATTCGAAAATTTGTAATTAAAACTCGTTTCAGAGGTCTACACGGTAGCGCTTTAGAAAGCTACATACTTATGCTATGGTCACCGTCTTACACATTCATGGTTCACTATCTCAGTCCGTCATTCAGTCAGCGCCCGCAGTAAGCATGAGATAGCTAATTGTGATGGGAGCTCTCTCATTATCCCAACATCTGAATGGCATCCATGTCCCATCTCATTAGGCTCAAGGTGGCTAATGGGCTCATTAATATTAGTCACGCTCTCAGGAGCTCGAGGTGGAGGAATCAGTTTGGCCGAGTGAGATTTAAAGCCTCTCTTCAGCTGACGTGTGTGAGCACACGTAATCCTTCAAAATAATCTCCTCTTCACCGCCAGGGTTCACGTTGTTCACTGACAATGCTAGTACATATGGGGGAAGATTTTGACATTGTCCAATAGGAAAAATTAGGCGAGTTGTAAACTGTGTAAATCTCACAGAGGATAAAATTGTAACCGTGGAAATTGTCACAGTTATTTTGAGGGTTGGAATGATGAGCCTGTTTTGGTTAGGACACACTTTTTATCCGAAACCTTTTCGGCAAGTCTTTGAGGATTCTCAGCGCAGAGAACTCGCCGTGTAATTGGGACTGAAAGACAAGTTTTTACGCGCCGAGCTCCGCCACATAATAAGTATAAGTAGGGCAACGAAAGTGTTTACATTTTAATCCATACACACAATGGGAAATGGTTTTTGCACCGCCGTCCTCATCATCCGCTCACGTGCACATACAAACGCACGCACAAATGCACGCACAACCGCTCGCACACACACACACATACACGCATACACATACACACACACACACAAACACACGCAGCAGGGCTACCGCAAACCTCATATGTTACTCAAAGACGTCACGTCGTTCCACACAGTGCCCAAAGAAAATAGCCCTCGCTCTCAACCTTTAACGCGCACTCATATAATGTATATACAAATGTGTAGGATGGAAAAAGAGAAAGTCCTTTTGAGGTATCATGTCAACATCAATATTATGTCAGGTTACGTCAAGGAGTCTATTTCTGCGCCCAAGCCATTATAGAATCTGACCAAATCTCCTCACTGACTGAGTGACAATGAAGATGAGGAGAAGTGTGATAAATCCTCCTCATTGAGTCAGTGTCAGTATCCACCGCACTATTGGCTCCTCCGGTGCAGGCCCACAGTAACGACCCATGACAAGTTCTCGTCAATCAGGTTTTCAGCGTATCAAAATCATAAAGGATCGCCATCGCCAGTACTACGTGTTTCCTCCATAAAATCTCAAGCCTCATCTGGCTCACTCCTTGCTACTGCCATTGTCATCTATGGCATTAGACTCCCTAATGTTCCACCATGTGCCTTGCCGTAACCATATCAACTCGAATCTGCAGAGAACCAGTCCAATAATGCAGTGGAAAGGCGAGGAGGACAACCTTGAGTTACGGAAATCTCACACACACACACACACACACACACATACACACATACACACATACACACATATATATATATATGCACACACACACACACATACTCGTACACAGCCTTTTAGTGAACCGATAAGTGTTTTGATTCGTGAGTAAACACTAAATGCAAATTAACTGTGCCGGGGATGTTAATGCTAATGATTGGTAGTAAAATTTACGGTGGAAAAGTAGTCAACACACTTGGCAATGCTAAAAATATTCTTTGAGGAACGCTTTGAAATATTCTCGAGCAACCTCGCATCCTCACTCACTCAGTCAAATTGAATGGTTCATCAAAATGTTCCAGGGGACTCCGCTGTTTTCAAAGTCGTACAGGAACAACAACAACAACAACAACAGCAACAAGAACAACAGCATCTCTGTTTTTCACTCTCAATGCCAGGCATGTACACAGTATATTTATAGATTTAGCACCGCCTACCTGCATACTCTCACTGACTGACTGACTGACTGAGTGAGTGTCATTGAAGGAACTTCCCGTGGAAGATCCCAGTTGGCCACGTATACATTTGTTCAAGTAGTTTTAGTATTTGGAAAATGGCAACTTGGAAACAACCGCATTGCCCTCTTCCACCATGACTGTTCCCAAGAATATGTCACTTCAGACACACACACACACACACACACACACGTTCACATTTCTGATCGAGTGATACGTCAGGCTGATTTTGGACCAAAGAGCCCCCTTTACCCGCCTGTAAGCGGGCGAGAATTGGGCGGCTCAAGGGTTGAGCTCCGCAGTGTCTCAACGGAAATGCGGCGAGAAAAAATTATTCTCCATTGGTACGGCACATTATACCATACGAGCTTCACAGTCTTCCCCCATAAAATCCAGTTCCGGTCAATTTCCCATCAACTTTGACCTTTTTCTCCTTTTTAATGTCCCTCCCATAATGAACATCCTGAGACGATGAGCCCTGTAAAAAGCACTACTATATGCACCACCACACTAGTCTGGCCTTATTGTCAGAGGGAAAGGGAATCCATGCGAGCGAAACGATCGGGCGCATGTAATTTCATCTGGTAGGCGTATAATAAATATACCACGGCGTATGGATCATGCGGAAACGGGGCTCATATATGATATCCTCTTGGAATCGGCAAGTTCTCTCTCAGATGGAATAAACCTATTTGGGAATGACATCCTCCACTAGAGAGATTCTACGCTCATCTGCTTCCGCCCCCCTAATTTTTGACATTGAGACCTTTCAGCAGACCGTTGGAAAAAGTTGATTGCACTTGACAATTATTATGGTGGAGGAGGAAATTAGCCGATGATATGTATGAGCCCGCTAGTGGCCGCAGTACAGGAGGATGGAAAATAATGTTGAGTTTATGATCTGGTCTGCTCAGTGACCATGACGCCTGTGTGGAATGGGACACACGGCGGCGGGCCGTGCACACATATGATTACCTCCCCATATGTGCTGCCGTATATCCACACACTGCTTGCCTATTGTTCACCCCATTGAGTCCACGCTGTTGGTCCTATCCACGAGGTCGCCGAGGCTCAAGGAAATTAGGGGCCTTTAGGGCCTCCGTTGTATAAATGGTATTAGAGCATTGACTGCGTAAGCCACACTCGCGGACATTAAGAATATTTGTTGAACCCTCCTTGTGGAACAGTTACAATGTTTGCGTCTTCTTCGTCCACAATGTCGTCATGTAGCCAGTACCAACGGAGTACGTCAGTCAGTGCGTCCAAGTTTTACTACTAATCTCACCTCTACGCTCCACGTCCACACACATTTCCCCACCCTCGGTAATTGGACACAAGTGAGGGCTGGAGAGAGCTTGAGAGTGGACATGGGGCGCCCTGAACTTCCTCTCACATGGACAGACTGACTGACTGACTGTGAGAGAAGAAGACACGTCATTTGGAACTCTCCCATTTGCGCCGACGATATTTTATATGCTCATCGATTTCCCATAAGACTACTAACCGTTCCCATTTCAAGACTCTCTCTGCTCCTCCGTAACTAAAACTATATAACTAGAAGAGACAGGAACGTGACTAGGGTTTGCATGCATGTCACCAGTGCTACTATTGACATGCCAAACATTGGAGTGATGAGCGGTATTGTGACCATTATTGCTTTGGGATAACCTCGTGGAGGAGGCTTTCGGGCCGGCCGTGTCCCGCTGTAACTATGACTGGCTCGAATGACAGTGAGTGTGGTGGAATCCTACTGGATAATTTAGTCAGCACTCCCACTTATTCCCGTAATAACTATGCACAAATGCTACGGGATGGTCTCAAATTCCGCCGCGAGCCTTAGCAAATACTGGGATTAGCTTTGGGCCTGGGCCAGACACAGGGTCCGCTCATGTACCCTGTCAAGGAGCAGGTGGAACATTTCTGGGACACTTGTAAATAATGAAACACAAAGTGAAGCTTTGCGAAAGCAACAGGAGAGAGACTATATGGTGACAGCTAATTCCGCCAAGAGAAAACCGCACACAAACTTACCGACTCACAAGGAAAATCTCGTCCAGCCCACAACCCGGTTCCCACATGTGGTCAAGTTGGTTGGAACTCAAGTACACAATGATGTGAACACAAAGTTGGACGCACGTGGTATTCACAATACTTGTCTTCCCTCACGGATGCGGCCGATGGATCTCAAAAATGTCACAGGATCCACGGAATTTGCGGCTGATCCCCTTGTAGCACTGCAACTCCGCGAGTCGTCAACCAGGCCGATAAGGGACCATGGAAAATGCGTTGAGAGGACAACTGACTGAGCTGTCCGCGTGCCTTCCCTCACTCGCACGTTCCTTCTGGAATCAAGTTGAGCCGCGCGCCACGAAATGAGTACTATATGCAGAGCTGATGAGAGGGAGGACTGGGAGATTAATAGTTGCGAGAGCGCATGCCTTGGCTGCCGTGCTCATCCCAGAGTACCTAAAGCCACCTTCCCACAGTAACACTACAGGACGTCAGGCTGTATATGCTAAAAGATGGAGAGGTATGCAAACAGTAGTAGCTCCTGCCTGCACCCCAGCAAAGTTACACGCGCAGGCACGATCACGCGGCGGCACTACTGGCGAGTAAAAAGCTGAGCGGAACTCGTGTCCGCACTGGAAAAACAATAAAAGAATTATTACCACCATAATTTCTCCTGGGAGCAGGAATTATTGTATAATTGTGAGTAGTACTGAACTACTACAGTCGTAATCCAGATAGACTCTCGAAACAAGTGCAAATCGAGCTGTTCAAAACAGTAAGATTGACTTGTATTGTTAATTGTTACGGGATTATGGTTCACTGCGCTCAAATATATGCATTCGTCAGGGCTTTGTTACGGCTCAAGCTGATGTGGTGCGTATTCTGTGGGACCCTTTGTGGAGAAGTGATATTATGACTTTTACTTTCTGTCACGATTATGCAAAAAGTTGAGTGCGCCGAGGCGACGTCCCGCGCGCCCATTCCTCATAGACCCATGATTTAGCTCAGTCAGTCAGTGAGCAGCGGTCATGCCTCATGACGTGAAGTAACACTTTCTATGTAAATTTCCTATGTGCGTTATCACACGCAGTTTTGAGCCCACCAAAATTCTCTCTTTCTTTGGGGAGAAAAGAAACGGAGGAAGTGTGAGTGTAATGTGTTGTGTGTGTGTGTGTGTGTGTGTGTGTGTGTGTGTGTGTGTGTGTGTGTGTGTGTGTGTGTGTGTGTGTGTGTGTGTGTGTGTGTGTGTGTGTGTGTGCTGGCTTATTGGCGTTGTGGCGCAACTCTGGGGTAACTCAGGACGGTTTACGTGCGTGAAAAGCTGTGAGTGTAATTTGTGTAGATCTTTTTGGGCTAATAACAAATGTAAGGTTGTACAGGTATGGAGGGATATATGGCTGACTCATAGGGATGTGTTTGATGACATTTTGGCACGCAATGTTTTCAGTCGTGTGTGTGTGTGTGTGTGTGTGTGTGTGTTTGTGTGTGTGTGTGTGTGTGCAGCTTAGTCAGATCCTTTGATTTGATTCTGTGAAGGAAAATAAGGAAATTCTATGGGACATGAATGCAAGGAGGATTGTAGGGGTAGGCGGGATTGGTAGGCTACTGAAAAACATAGACCCGCTCACAGTCTCGTCAGTATTTCCTACCCACGATTCGAGTAATAATTTCTGTGCCAGGGAATTTAGCAAAGTTTTGGAAACTATGTGGAAAACACGGGAGTAAGACTGGGTCAATTTTACTTGCCCAATAGTAGGCGAGTTCTGCGTGAGCGATGAGAACAAAGAGGATGAGGGGATACGGAATAATGAACATGATAATTTTTTTTACTGAAAGAGCATGCAGCTGTACAACTTTGTATCGTATCCACGTCACCATGAACCTGTCCAAGTCTTTATTTTTCCTCAATGTGGAGGAGTCGTTACATTATGCGTGGTGAATCTTCCCATTATTGTAAGCCCAAACGCCCAGCCACAGACAATAAGAAACGAATTGCCGCGTTAGCATCCCCTGACTTGTAGTATCACGCGATCCAGCTGCTATTATTAGTATTATTTGTATTATGCGGAGCCGTGTGCAGGTGTGTGTGTGTGGTAGGCAATAAGGTGAGTGGCGGGAGGATGAGGGGCGACTTCCGGTTCTTTTCGAGGGCGGAATGAGATGTAGATGAATACATTATTCAGCCTAGCACGGAGTAGACCTTGGAGGAATTGCGAAGCGCTTTTATTTGGTAAACAGGTTGTGAACAAGTGTATAGTTTGCTGCGGACAAACAATTAATTGTGGTAAAGCTTTACAAAGAATACGCTGCATTTAGAAGGATTTTTTGGGGATTTTAAAGTGATACTTTTTAGGCGGATGTCAGTGACGGGAAGCGGAGGGATTTTTTGAGCAAGTTTGAATTCACGAATAAAGGCTGACCGGAAATGTTAGGTGCAAACAGTAGTGGGATTGTGGGACTTTTGGAAGAGAGGAGATGAGAGTATAAATTGATATATTCGTGGAGCTCGTAGAAGCTTTAGAGGCTTTTATATTTGATTTTCTCGTGACCACTCTAACTGGAATGGTCTTGATAATTTTCGTGACAGTTCGACTTTATTCATAATTATGATATACGGTGAAGGGACATGTAGACTAATTAAGACATGAACTAACTTTAATATGCTTTGCTAATCATATCAGCAAGGGTCACGACGGGGGCCAGAGCCATTGAGTTTTGAACAAGAGGTTGTTTTGTATGAATGATAATGGCTCGCGTAATATTTTGTAGGATATTGTGTTGTTTTGTCGTGTAGAATTTATTCTCCATGTGACGTAGAAAGAGCGACGAGGAGTTCCATTGTTGTGTTGCACAGCTGTGCATATAGTGTGTATGTGTAGATAATGAATCTTCGAAATCATGAAATGTATTTGTTTCCAAAGTTGGATTCAGGTCAAGTAGAATTTCCATTTCAGGATTTCGGTTTCGGGGCCGAAAAATGTGATCGTTATAGCAAGAAGCTGTTACATGGTGACAGTGGTTACTGAATGTAATGTTCAGATTTTTTTAAAATAACATTTTCTCAATTACTTTCTAAAATTTTAAATTCAGAATTTGTCAAAGGAATTAGTGATTTTCTGTCTGCTCCATGTCCAGGAAAATTTTTGCAATAAAGTGAGTTCTTCAGTCTTCTAAAAAATCTATCCGAATTTTATCAGCATTCCAGCTGCTAAATAACAAATTAGTTCCGGGTACTCCAGAGCTTTTGATTACACTAGAGTATCTCGATGAACTATCTCAGGGATTTCCTCATCCTTTCCGATCATCCGTTGAATCATTTGGGATTCCCAGAATGTCTTGAACTGTTTTTAGAATTGCCTCATATAGTTTTACCAATTCGTAAACATACGTGTGCCAAACAATTAATGGTAAAGTCTGAAAGAGGCGTTCTGTTTTGCATGTGAAATGAGTTTTATCAAACTTGCTCGAAAGTTAGTGAGGGACGTCACCTTGTTTTTTTTACTATATTCTACATTTCGCAAGATAGCTAACTTCTGCAAAAGATGCAAATTGTTTCATTTAGCAGGGGTTGAAACTATCCTTTGTAAATTAAAACAATTACTTTCACTACTGTAATAATAGTAATACCGCACCAGAGGGTTCATAGATTAATCTACGCAGATGCTAGTAATACGTATGCAATGCACCCGTCGGAACTGATTAATGTAAAATGGCTGTCCAAAATATCGCTGTCTAGCCAAGTTTCCACATTCAGGGTAAACATTTACATGAAAAAATTGGATTGTCTTCTTCTGTAGAATTCAGTGGATAAAAATTTAACGGATATGGTCTTTCTTTACAAACAACTGGATATAATAAATTAAACATGAGTCTAAATGCGCAGCTTCGACTAATTTCAGCCACAGCACGACAATTGACACAACGACCTAATGACCTGAGTAACTTTCAGAGATTTCGGTCTGAGTGGCACGCGTACTCTCAAATTTAAAGAAATTTATAGTTGAAGCATTCCTCTGAACAAGTAATTTCAGAATATATCAATGGTACCGCCCTGTAACCACTGGTACCGGAGATATAGGGAAAAATATAAAAAGTTTTTGATAATTTTTGTCTGGGACAATTCTTAACCGATTTTTGTTTGAAACAATTTTTCCAAAAACAGTCTTTCTAAGAGTTTTGATTTTCGAAAAATTAGTTTTCCCAAAATATTAAGTTTAAGATAATATCTGTTTACATGAGAAGAGCGGTTGTCTTCCAGTGCGGTGACAGTAAGTGCCGTCATTTTATAAATTATGAAGAAATTCCCTGCGGATGTTCCCAGAGGTTGAGGTAACCTGTCGGCCCATTCTTTGGACAGTATCATGACTCAGTTTCCCGAGAAACTTGATATTTTTTCGAACTTCCCACATGAGCCTACAGATTTCTGTGATGAGTCACGTGGTAGCACAAGACTAATAGAAACCTCCTACCAGCGAATAGATTAGGTCACCTGGAATAGAATTTTTGCCTCATATCAAATCTTTAGACCATTCACGCGTACATGGGATTGTGCAAGATTTCGCGAAATATTGTACATTTCGCGCAAAAAATTTCCTCTGTGTACCCCCAGCTTCAGTTCTGTATGACGTATAAATACAGTTGTCCAATGACTGACGAGCGTTGGTCTGATCATACAAGGAGACTTTTGTGCATGTCAACTAAGCACAAATCAACGATCATGCGCGTTCGAGAGGTCCTCCAGAGAGATTAATAATGCCCAATTCCTAGGTGCGGAAATTCAGATTTGACTGAGTTATGTGCCCTCAAAGTTATCGTTCTCACTATGGGTGTAATTGAGTACTTACGCGTAACTCAAAACAGGAAAATCCTTATGGGATTTAACATGGGATTTTTAAGTGAAGACGTATTCTTCCCTCTGGTACCCAGTGATGAAATTTTTGAGGGCCCATAACTCACAAGGGACACTTTTCACATGCCAATGGCGCAAAGCTTATCCATAAAGATTACCTCTTGCAAAGCAGTAGGTGCGGAAACTCAGGTTTGATCCTTGTAGTGGTTCACAAAGTCTGAGCTCAAACTATAAAAGGGGGGATACATGCAAAGTAGGCCATTGTTAATCCTTCTGGAGGACCTCTCGAACGCGCGTGATCATTGACTTGTGCTTTGTTGATATGTAAAAAAGTCCCCTTGTGAGTTACGCGCCCTCAAAGTTTTCGTCACCTGGGCACCAAAGCACGATACGTCTGTACTTAAAAATCCCATGTTAAATCTCATAAGAAAATCACAGTTTTGAGTTTCGACGGATTTTTGGAAAGCCCGCATTAAATGGCTCGCCTGCGGTTGGACGGTGCCAATATGCTTTCGGATGTTCAAAAGCATCAATACTACACTGCTTCTGAAAAAGCCGCATTCCGAGAGACGAAATTCATTGCATCAAATTTTCGCCGTTTTTTTCACAATGGGTGTAAATGAGTACTTATGCAAAACCCAAATATTACTGGATCTGTGCGTAAGGTTCCTCACGTCATTCGGCCGAAATGCAAGTGAATTTCTTAATGGCGAACTTGCACAGCTTACTTGCAATTCATTTACAGCATGAGTTTGTCGGATGAATTCCAGTTTTTCAGAGGGGTAACGAAATGGTTTAATTACTCTGCTCTGAATAATTCAAACAGTATTCATAGTTGCTTTTAATTTTGTGTAATCGTTTATTCGATCATAATTTTTGAGACGTAACTAATGATCCAAAATCATCAGTTATAGCTGAATATTCCTTCACAATCCTAAGAATTTCTAAAAGTGAAGCCCTTAGTTCCTCTAACCAGTGCTTCCAGCAAGCAGATTGCCGACTTCACTTTGGCTCCGTGAAGTCTATATGTAAACAAATGATTAAGTTAAATCTGGAACAACACTTAAAGACAACAGCTACAGAATTCACAATGATACCCGTTATCTCAAAAAGCCCATTCCTGTACTACTACCAGGGAAGCAAATAATCAACCATACCAATCCACAAGCCGTCCTTGTTTAAGAAACCATCTTGGCCCTGTTTGGCGAGCAAGAGATCTTTGCCGTGGAAACCATGTTTGCCACTGAAGTCATCTTTGGCTAAGGAACCGCCATTCTTGAGAGGTGCCTCCCGCTTGTCCCGATCTTCAGAGAAAAGCTGCGAGGATTGAATCAAAGTAAGGACACAAATGATTACAGCACAATCACAAATCTTTTGAATCCGCAAAAATTTTCTGCTTTGTAATAGTAATTCCAAATAAATAAATTTAAGTACTGCCAGCTCAGGAGCTAGTCCATTCTCCTGCATCTCCGCAAATGCGAAAAAACTCAACACTTGAGTGAGCAGGAAGACGCAGATGATCACGCTTTTCCAGATAGACATTTTGGTTTTAAAATATCTCACAGACAACAAGTAAGATATTTGTGTGATATTGTTCCCTCCAGTTAACTGCAATATCGAGCAGTTGAGAGCTGAATGCATCTAGGCTGCTTACTTGCTTGAATTTATATATCTCTAAGCTATTCAAAACTGGTTACATCACTCCCCATGTTAGGAATACAACGCCTGAAAAAAATTCATTCCTAAGAAAAATCGGTTACGAAACCTAGCACTGTATTCCCTCCCCCATTTTTCGATCTTATGATTTGCATCAATCCCAGAAGCCTCGTTAGATGTTCTCACTACTCCCATTTTATGCTTCAAAATGTCAAAATGGAGTGAATAATAAAAAGTGAACAGAAACTACGTCATTTTCAATTGTCACTATCTAATGGATCCCAGAGGCACAACTTCCAGAGACCTCAGATTTGAATCGTACTTTTCACCACGAGAGTGACCGGTAGGTAGGTAGACTCTCCGGTCGATTTGTAGTGAACCAAGTAGATCTGAGACCAATGTCTATTCTTTCCACAAAACACCCGCGCTGAATAAATACAAGCGCATCCATATTGCAGGTGTACCAAATCATGAAATTTTTGCTTTATTTTATTTATTATTGGTGGAATGGGTGGATGGGTTTATTTATTTCATCACCCATCATATTGCAGTTACTTGAGGCTGTGTTAATATTATGTAAATGCAAAGTAATTCTTCCTTTTAAGATTATCGCTTACACTTGACCGATTGCTAGCAAATGTATTTAATTTCATGTTGCTCTAGGGACGTGGGTACTATTGCATCTCACTTACGCTTTTTTACATGTAAGCAAAGCACAAATCAGCGATTATGCGCGTTCGAAAGGTCCTCCAAAGAGATTAACAATGTCTACTTCCTAGGTGCGGAAATTCAGATTTGGCTGAGTTACGCGCCCTCAAAGTTATCGTTCTCACTATGGGTGTAAGTGAGTACTTACGCGAAACTCAACTGGAAAATCCTTCTGGCATTTAACATGGTAATTTGAAATGAAGACGTATCCTCCACTTTGGTACCCAGTGATAAAAACTTTGAGGGTCCATAACTCAGCCAAATCTGAATTTCCGCGCCTATAAATTGGGTATTGTTAAGGGGCTGTTCACATATTACGTCATCACTTACACGGAGGGAGGGGGTCAGGGCTGTAATGTTAATGCCTATGGTGACGCTATTGAAAA
>WJFA01002604.1:0-15334 GCA_009870155.1 Pseudobourletiella spinata | reverse complement strand
CCGTTCATAGGCAGCCTCCGTAACTCTGTTCTCAAGGCTAGGCTCTCCGCCGCCCTTAAGACCGGAGTCCTTCTCATTTTGAGACACTGTAGTAATTGCTGACATCAGCGCGTTTCGTTGCGAGCAGAGAAACAGAAGAATGAAGATTTAAAATTTAAAAATGCGTCTGTAAACAGTTCCAGCTGGCATGACTCTCTAGTTTGCAATGCTCATTATCAATATGCTGAGTGCGGTCTTGCAGAATAGTACATCAAAGGAGAGTTTGAAAAAAATTTGAACCCCTAAGAAATACTGCATAATAACATAATATTTTTTCACCATTAGCCCATCGTTAGTACCTGTGGTCATGACATCGAGCCAGCTCTGTCTAGATTGTTCCGCTTCTCATCATTTCCAGCACACTCGCAGAGGCACACATAACTTCACAACTACATAAGCTTAATGTTTTATTAATCCTCAAAACGTAACAGCTCTCCAAAATGTCTGATTCCGTAGACCACCATTTACTGCCATAACCTAATTTTATGCTGACCAATTTTTCATCATAACAAACCATGTACCAGCTCATTTCCACGACTTTTACTCACACTACAAACTACAACGTTACCAAACTCTCAGCCATATCACTGTACGGCCCTGTATCCACTTCTGTGGGAACTTGCTATATCCAACAGAGCTCCGGCTTAATTTCATTAGATGCACTCTCGGTCTTCTTCTAATTTTCATCCAATTAATATATACCCCTCCATGTAACTCTCCACCCGTGCCTCATCATACAAGGATTCAATTTACTCGCACCACCCCAACATGTTAACCCATAACACAAATATCTCCTGCAGCAATGAAAATAATGGCGCATATTCTCTCCGCCACAGAAAAAATAAAACGCGTCACTGCCATAGTCCACTGAGCCTGTGGGGTTCCACAACTTTGTCAGGATTCACGGAGCCATTTTGTTCTCTTTCTCCAGGCGGATCCATCGGATCATTATGATAGGTTATGTAATATAACTCACCCCACCTTCCCAACTGATGACTTTGAAATGAGCAAGATTTTGCTTATACTGCACGGAGTGAAGTCATTTCACGGTGTTATCAAGTAAATTCAGAGGAGCAAAAAGGTTTACGTCATACCTATAACGTCATGAGATGACGACAACTGACTGAGGATTACAAGCTCAAATCCAGAGTTAGGCAGGCAGGCAGTATGTGGATAAGCTAAAGGTGAGGGTGAGGGTGTGGCGGCGGAGTGGATGGACGGCGAGAATAAATCTTGCCCCCTGACCTTTCCCCAGTGTTCATCCCGCCTTAGAGGAGGAAATCTGCGGACAAATTTGCTGGCCGTGAAACCCTTCAAACTTCTTCTTCCTTTATACATGTTTTGATCCAAAGTTTCCTCCACTTTGCATTTTTACATTATTCTTACTTTATTTTTATCTAGTTACACAACACCGTCTTTCACACCTTCACATTCAAATGACTGGCGCGACAGTTTGAAAATGAGTACATACTACACACACTAAACCATGCACAATGGGTGACTTGCAGTGGCAGTGCCATTGTTTTCGAAGTTGAACACTCCTTTCCACTCATATTACTACTGTCTCCGTGAGAATTTGGAGCAGTCAGGCACGCAGGGTCTCCGGACACGCAACCCACCGCACCACAACAACGTAACAAAAAAATATGTGAGTGAATCATGACGTTGACAACTACTAAGCACCGTTATGGCTTATGTGGTGGTGGCATGCAATAGATTTTTCCTTGATTGAAAATCCATGTAGTTACGGAGGATGGAAGTTTCGTATTAGTTTAAAATGTAGTTTGTCGTACTAATTTTGGGTGCGCAGTAGAGCTCATCCCTATGTACCCTCATTGAAACGTTGAAGTCTCCCTCTCGTATGAAATCTGCTCCTAATGTCAAAAAAACCTCCTCTCATATTATTTTCCACTTATTGATAACAGCTATCTGGATGAGATCCACGCAGTAGTGGCCAGTCATGATCATCCCACTCACGCGCACATCCTTGTGCTCCGTGTGGTAAGTAAAATACGAGAATTTTCCGCAGCAGGAGCGGCTTTTTTCCCTACTGGAAATGTCTGTGTGCAAAATACCATATAATAGCTCCATTAGGCCACCACCAGCCGTCCAGATAAGCCCAACAGACTACTACGCTCAGTGTGGCTTGGCTCCAGCTCCACTTGCATCAACAACAACAACAACAACACAAATATGATATGGTGAGTTATGTCACATCAGGATAGGGTCCTGGTGACATGAACCACTGAATAATGTATGGTATACTCATGCGGTTGATACCATAACAAGTGGACGCACAGGCGGGAACAGGGCCAACGGATATTTTAACCAGGTATAGAGAATGCGCTTGATTACAGGCCAGGTATGAGACTCTCTCTGTACTGCTCATGTATGTACCCATTAAAGGTTTTCCCCACATACAGTTCAGGCTCACTCATCAGACCTCCAGGGCAGGCGGCATAGGCTGAGGCACAATAAGTAATTTACTGTGAACGACCTTCACTTCCTTCAACACACTCCTTCATACGCACAACCTCCCACAAGTTCACAGTCAATGTGAGTGGTTATTATTGGATGCGAGGGTCGTACTCCAAAGGGTCACAATATTAATTCATGAACCCTCTGTGTGTGTGCAAGTAAATTCCATGTGTGTAAATGCATAAAAAATGTAAGGCACACACACAAGTAAAAAAAATGGGTTAATTTTATTTTGGACATTCCATGTCTTGTTTTTTACAGGGCTACAGAACGAGTTCCGCCGGCCTATAAAACCCTCACATATTTATTTTTACACTGTGACTTTGAGCTTGACACAGTGAATTTTACCAATCTTTCCTCTGTTTCTCACAGCAAAGATCCACCCGGGTGGAGGTCCTTCTACTCACGTATAAGTCGTATAATACATACATATATGTATACACGAAGGTCAGCGGAATTTACAGTTGGGGAAGGACACTTTTACACTGTAGTGCTTCATCAATTGGGATCCTCCTTCCAGTATTCCTCCCTGTTGAGGTTATGAACTACTGCTCGGACGGTCTGATTAACAACAGTTATGAGGGAGGGGAATCTGTAGTAAAAGCCTCGGTCGTATCTTGGAAGCATCACATACATTTTCTTCTCCAACATTACAAAAACTATGATGGGTCGCCGTTACACGGCATGGACATACTTATATCCACAGTTGTTGCACTCCTAGTGGTGCTGCTTCTGCTGCTGCTGCAGCCTGCAGCTCTATTCCAACAAGCCTCAATGCTCCTTTGCATATTCCAGTCGACGGTAGAGGATTTCACTGCTGGTAAAATAGGGACCATGTATATACATTTATACATATGCTGGGGATGCAAGAGCCATTGGCATTCTAGAGCCGCATTACAAAAGCATTCATTAGAGTCGCTGGCGGACTATATGGGTTCTATGTGGCCGTAGCCTACCTAATGCTGCCCGTACACACACACACACGCTAAAACACACACACACACATTCCCCGCACCACATATGCACACACACACACTCCTCGCTCCTCGTTCCGCTTCTACCAAATAGCTGGCGGAGAGAGAGAGAGAGGTCCGGAACGATAAGCCTATTTCTAGAGGTTCTCCCTCCAATTTCCCTCCAGTCTCACTCACGTCTCTCATATCCTCGGAGGATCCAAGAACACTGGCTCACAGACATCATTAGAGTCGCTGGCGGACTATATGGGTTCTATGTGGCCGTAGCCTACCTAATGCTGCCCGTACACACACACACACACACACACACACGCTAAAACACACACACACACACACACATTCCCCGCACCACATATGCACACACACACTCCTCGCTCCTCGTTCCGCTTCTACCAAATAGCTGGCGGAGAGAGAGAGAGAGGTCCGGAACGGTAAGCCTATTTCTAGAGGTTCTCCCTCCAATTTCCCTCCAGTCTCACTCACGTCTCTCATATCCTCGGAGGATCCAAGAACACTGGCTCACAGACACATTTTGCCCCCTGAGCAGCCGTACACGTAATATATACACAGGCGGAATCAAGACATTTCTACTCACTCCCGCCTTTCAGTACAGTATTTCACCATCAGTGGATGAGTGTGGAAGTATTCTGCGGCAGAGCGTGAAAAAACTCATCTCCGCTCAAAAAGAAATCAAGAGTGACAACGGCGCGATGTTGATGGGACGACGGGGTTGTGGCACGGTGTGGGATTGTGGGAGTAAGTAGCGCAAATATATACATATATATACGGTAATATATTACGTACATTACGACCCGATTCCACGGAACTGGAATACAGACATATTGGGAAGGAAGTGGCAAACATTTTTCACCGTTCTTGTTCTTTCTGGAAGAACAGTAATTGCAAATATTGGGGTCACGAAGGAACATTGATTTGACCGGCGGATCAGTGATTTGATCATTGTCGGTGAAGTTGACATCAGTGTTTCCGGGAGGAGGGGAAGCTGGATACAGATTAAACGTAAGTCACATTTCACTATTGCTTGCCAAGTTTTTTATTTTCCAGGGTTACAGTATTAAAACTCCTATGGGAGTGCATACATTTATTTTAGTTATAAAATGTCATTTAGAAATTCTTAAAATTTATTTTAGAATACAAGTACATATTTCTCTCCAAGCCATTCAGCTAACAAGCTACGAGCCAATCACCCATAGCTACCATTAGGTCCATGTTGGATTATTTTTAAAAATAATTGGTCTAATAAAATAATTACAATAATTGGTCTTTGGACCAACACGCAGTATTTTCTCAGTTAATTAACACGTGTCACCGTATTCTCTAGTTGGCTATGATTCTTACCTTGGAGGTAAAAATAGCCTGGGTGAGATTTCCTTTCGGAGGAGGATGAGCTCCTGTGTGTTTAATGTGTGGTGGTTGGTGGTGATGATGATAACTGGGGGCGCCTGCCTACACCTCAACTTTAAATAATACATGGGGAAAAGGACGTAGAAGTCAGGCTATTTAGCGTGCAAGTGGTAACCAGGATGACATATTACAGGGAACATTTAGTTGAATTTGTTGCTATTTTTGAGCTCAACTGGAAAAGCATGAACTCATCTCTGCGTGTACTTAAAGGTCTCATCCACAAAGACTCAGTCAGTATATGACGTGTGCATGTACATATTGGCACCCATCAAGACTCAAGGCACATGACATGTAGAAAAGTAGGAAGAGGCACACGGACTGATACAATGGATTATAATTATTGTTATTCAAGCATTACGACAATCATTTGTTCCAGATGATTGGTTTTGTAATGTACTGAATATTTTAGCGTGTGTTTGCTCCGGCATATGACAGCATCAGCAACACCATCATCATCATCATCAGCAGAAGCAGCAGCGGCTGTAGCGGCATCATCACTTACACGCCAGACGTTGCCGCCGTGTGAGATTGTTGGGTGGGGATTGAGCTGGATTGGGGAGGCTGTAGAATTGTGCGAGAGTCTTAATGGCATCCGTGGATGGATAGTTGGTTATCTTCCTCCATGTTGCAGAATGATAATTGCAATGAGCCCATCACCATTTCAAAACCGCCAACAACTCTCTCAATACTATTAGCTTCTGTGCGTTGTTAACGTCTGAAAATCACCATTTATACTTCTGCACGGAGGGAATAGTAATGATCTTGGTTTGTATGAGTGTGTGTCTGTGTCCTAAGTCTGTGTGAGTGGGTGTGTAACTTGTGTGCATGTGTGTGTGTGTGTGTGTGTGTCTGTGTGTGTAAGTGTTTAACCTGGAGAGCTTTCATCTCACGTTCTAATTTTAGACTCGAACAGAATGGAGCAGGAGGGGTTCAGGTGCGTTTGCGGTCGTTTGAGCACACGGAGCAAAGGCCTATTGCTGTTCTTTCATTTCGTTGATAACGAGAAACTTGNCGTTTGCGGTCGTTTGAGCACACGGAGCAAAGGCCTATTGCTGTTCTTTCATTTCGTTGATAACGAGAAACTTGTGACGGTCAAAAATCTGCTCCTCAATGTCACTTGAATCGGGATGCACTTCGCCCTGCATAATGAGCCTGCCTTGGGTCGTTCCTGGATAATTCCAGTTTAATACACTGGCGAGCACTATATTTGGAAATTTCGGCATTATTATTTTAATATCATAAATGATAATAATGTATTGAGAGTAGAAGACATGTGTAAGGTGGATTTGAATGTATATTGCAGTGGTAGGTATACTTGAGTAGTAGGCAGGCCTAAAAGTGCTGCCAGCCGTCCCAGCTCCAATAATATAAAAGTTTTTTCTTCTCATTTCCCAAGATTTTCCCACAGCCAGTTCGGTCTATACTTTGAGTGAGAAAAAAGAGTGGAAATCTGTCTGAAAAGCGGGTTCGTATTTGTTTGAGATGAAATGATGGTGACGATGGTGATGATGATGATGATGATGATGACTGGTGTTTGCGGGGCCGTGACGGTACACTAACCTTTTAGTGGGTACATACATACATACATACCGTAGAGGTAGAAGCTTGGGACTGGATCTGCATGGTGTAAGAATACATGTGAGCATATACGCGGACTTCCCGAGTGCACAGATTTATGTTGGGCTGTTTAAGAGGCATTGACTCCGCTTCACTCTCATCTCACAGTCAGTCAGAGTCTGCTGCTGTGGATCTTTTGGGAGTATGATGGAGACTTTTCCGGTGGTGGTGGTGGTGGTCATATGTACGTGTGTACGTCTGTGCTGGCTATACGTGTGCACTTATGTCTGTGCACTTGAGATGCATGAGGAAAAGTGTGTGGGAAATGGTGTGTGCGGAATCCGCGAAAGTAAGGTTTTCGGATTCCAAGCGGGTATGTTGCCTTGACAACTCTATATGAGAGTAGAGAGCGGCGGATTTGCCCGTGATGTCATGCAGTTTCTTTGGTGTGGGCGGGAGTGTGGAGGGATCTGGAAATAAGGGATGGTGACTGAGTCTATAGCGATAGTAGCGAATTTTAACATTGGATTTCCCACGCCACGTTGCAAAACTACGTAGTGCAGTAGGGTGTTGGGTGAACCAAGGTCACTTCTATACAGTCCTATACCGCACAGGCGAAGAATACTAATTAATTCACGTAGATCATATTTCGTCCGCTTTTGAAAATCTAATCACGATTTGGCGGAAGTTCGATTCGCTGGAGAATGAGGGGAAAAGAGCGCGTGGTGCTGCTAGGCGGAGGAGGAATGTGGCGGATAATTTTATACGAGGACTAATTGTGCTAACTAAAAGGTGCCATGAGGGAAGGCTACCATTGTCGCCCCACTCTCTCACCTCAAGGAACGACTCACCTAATGAAATTTTCTCTGAATCATCCTCCTCGGCTCTGTTCTCCTTTGCTCTTCCACACTGACTTTTGTCGGGGCGGCGGGAAGGGGGAAATGGCTGGGATGAGGTGAGAGAAATAGTGTAGAATGTTCGGAGAAATTAAATCTGTGAAAAGTCTGACGACGTTAGTCCTTTTGGAGCTTAACATTTTTTCGTCTTTGAGGAAAAGTAGGGGACCGTGAGCCCTGCAGCCACTGCCTGTTTCACTAAGTGTGCAGTGATGCTGTTACTGTTACAGCCGCCGCTGCGGAATGAACGACAGAGTACCTGACGCTGTGACAAAATAATGAAATTCCATCTTTCACCAACTTAATAATGCTCGAGTTCTCCCCAACGCTCGGTAGAGCACACACACACACAAACACACACATACACATACACACACACACACACACACACACACGGCAGAATAGAGACACTCAAGATAACATAAACTTACGTACTACACATTGCGCAAAAAAGACGCATATACACAGTACACAACAAACACACTCAGGTGATCACATGTACTAGCAATAACACACAAACACACACACACACTCTTATACAATCAGAAGTACTCACTTAGGACGATACATACGCAACACTAGAATTCCAATGCTCACAGGCACTCAAGCACGCTCACACACCCATCCACAGTCAAGCGCACACATACACACAAATGATCGGAGGCACTCATACTTATGGTCAGATGCGCATACATACTTGCAAACCTAAAAGCGTCCCAACATACTCGGGCGTGCCTAGGGCCGAGCACACACACCGCTGTGAAATGAACACGTACCACTTTTGAGACACTCACAACACACTGCTAGAGTTTGAAACCCATACATACACACACACACACACACACACACACAAACACACTTTCTCGTCAGTCACACAAACGCTGGACACACAAGATTGACTGTTTCGTTAATAGCTCTCGTCTAGGGATTTCTCCTTATCCGTTTCCCTCTCAAGCCCTTAATCTCGTCCATCCATAACTCACTGGGATGTCCGACGGGGAAAGACTTTTTGTCCTTGGAGGACTTGAGTCCGCGCGTGCTAATGGACACCAGTTGAGTCCCACCGCCTGGGTACGACCACTCACACTGTTGCTCCATATTCCCGCACGTACGCTCCGAATCCCTCCTCATATAAAACACTCCACACAGGCACAGCACGCACCAACCTCCCCTACAATCACTCACTCCCAACTCCAGTTTTATGACCGCTCCATATAAATCCCCCTTCTCCACCCCCTCCCCCACCCTAACTTTGGACGCCCCAGTCCCTGTCACACTGTCACGAGAGGGATATGTTTTTAAATTGTAGTTGTCTGTAAGGAAAGTCCGTCGGGTCCCATGCCCTGTCTTGGAGTGAACTACATTTTGCCCCAGCTGATACACTGGATCCAGCCCTCCTGGACTGGATCCAAGACCCGCTTAAAATACTCGAGCTGTTTTGACATTGTGGCTGCACGGAACTTCTCTTCAATTTCCATTCGTATTTTCTCAACTACTTTCTCACAATCCTTCAGCCGCCATGATTCTCTTCCGCATGCTCAAATCAATACTGCCAACTTTGACTATACCAACAAACTACCACTATATATGGACACACACTTGCTCTCCCAAGGGCTCGTTGCCAGAAAAATCCAATAGTCTAACCCTAATTTCGTCCTCACCATGGAATCGGTTCTAGCTTGCTCTGTCCGAATCAAACTGTTGCAACAAAAAAAAAATCCATGCTTTTCCCAACGAAGGTACACAGGGTAGAAAATATGGTGGTGCATGAGCTCAATTAATAGGACTGTTTTCACCCTCAAACCCATTTAGGGGTATACCTCCAAGGCTGTCTCCGCCCTACAAAACCAAGGATCTCATCATGGCATTATTGACTAGCTGGAATCTTCATGTTATGCTCACTATCGTCTTAAACTTGTCCCCCTATCTGTGTCATATGTCTACGACTGCATGTAGGGGCTCATAATTGACAAATTTACTTTCTAACTTGGCCTGCATTGAGACAGAGTGTGCGAACCTCTGCAAGATTTGCCTGAGTGTGTGTGTGTGTGTATAGTATATATGCTAATGATGGACAGCCTGTTAGACTGTCTGGCGAATAATAATAATAACTTGGCCATTGATGTCAACCATCATAATAAATACTGATAAGGGTCGTACGTATCCATGTGCCATGTTCACAGTAATGTGTGTGTGTGTGCATGCAAGTATGTATAAGTGTCTCTGTATGTATAGTGAGGCAGACCCCTCACGCTCAGTTATGTGTGTTAGTAGATGCGTCTCATCTCTTCACTCTGTCACACTCGCACTGGCTGAGAAGTGCGCGCGAACACACACACACACACACACACCTCTTAGCAGTATAAGAAGTGGTGCAGTCCTGTATTGCAGTTTAACTGCCGCCTTTGCAGAAACTTTATTGCAAAATTTAGCACACTGCTCCTTTGTTTACTCCTCAGCGCAGTACCTTTAGTCGCAAACACACACACACATTGTTCAGATCCTGTCCTACATCTTTCCCTTTTGTCTCTCTCTCTCAGACACACAAACACGGACACACACACACACAAACACACAAAGGCGTATTATTGAAACACTAACTTGCATGATCACTCCCTGCACTCCCTACGCGCATCCAGCTGTGCTCGTCAAGTCCAGACTCTCAAATTAGGTCAGAGACACCAACTGGTGGGGAAAATCACGGGGGAAAATCTAGGGATTTGCCTTGTGAGCCCAGACTGGAAGTTAGATGCGGTCACACATATGGATAGAGAATCTCAATGCGTTAGCACTTTAGGATGGCGCGACATCCGAAGTGGACCGTCTGCCATCTCAATTAAGCTCTTATTGTATTCCCATGCCGGGCTGCGGATTTGCCTGCTACTGCGATGATGTTGATGATGGCTCATGATGCGAAATTTCGGCCTGTTGCTCCATCCACCACGGTATGCTATTGGCATTGAAAATGCGGGCGGATGTGAGAGCCTTGTGCATGAAGAATGTGTGTGCATGTGGACGTGGTATTATTATACTTGGTGCACACACACACACACACACAGAGGTAAATTGCGTGTTCTTGTGCCGACGGTAAGCGAGCGAATGAGTGAGTGAGTGAGTCGTACTCATCCTCCTCCTTCCCTCACACTTGTTTTCCTGACAAATGAGGAATTGGGTTACGAAGGAGTTGGAAAAGAGGACGCCGAAGGAGGAAGAGAGTGAATTCGAGAGCAAATTTCTCCCTCACATCAAACTATACGTGTGTGTGTGTGTGTGTGTGTGTCTATGTAGCCAATGCCTGCTGTTGTTGGGTTAGGCCGTCTCCATTCAAGTTGGCGTTCTCATAAGATGACCATCACCGCCAGAACGGCACACCAGAATGAAACAAGTTTTATATATGTGGGGATGATCACACATGCAATGCAACTATTTTGTTACTACCGGCCCAGAGTACTGCCACACTACTACTATTACTCTTCAGTAGGTGAGCACTTTCCCTTGGTCTCGCTCGCGTGAGGAGCATGGATAGACTATGTAATGGGGGCTGTGTGTGTGTGTGTGTGTGTGTGTGTGTGTGTGTGTGAGACGAGGGAAGTGCAACGGGAACACGAGTGGCTTTCGTACTATACGGACAAACTGTATGAGACCTAATTATGACATTCCCTCCCCCTTCCCCCCCCGCCGCACACTCACCCATTCAGTCAGTCAGAGTCACAGCATTGAAAAGCAAATTGGGTCGATGGCAGTGGCACGAATAACGTCCGGCCCATCTGGCTCCGTATATGTGCCGGCTCTTCAATAACGCTCCAACCTGCAACTCATCCTTAGCACCACCCACGGTGGCAGATTTTAAATAACTGTAAATATGGGAATGAGCCAGACGTGAACTTAATGATTCGGATGATCATTATTATTGTACACGGGCATCTATTGTGGCCATTAAGACTGAATTGGAATAACGAGGCGAATGCACACTGTTGCCATGCACACACACACACAAACACACAGACGGGATAGCATACCTATGGATACACACACACACACACACATGCAAATCGTAGGCACACATTCAGACGCACTTTACAGTTGCGCACGTTCACACAGCATTCTCTCACATGCACACACAACTGCCGCACATAAGCGCACAGGAGTGCACACGTACATACTCACACGCATTTGGCGTACACATACACACAATGGTCACACACACACACAAACACACAAGTGCCACTAAAAGCACACGGATCCACGAGAGCCACCAGTGCAGGCACACACGTGTATTACACACACAAGTTGACACATTTGGTAAACGAGTTGCCATTGGACTGACTGTGTGTGTCCGTGTGTGCGAGGTTATAGTAAAACCGTAAGGGGTACTCTAATATATTTGACTCATAGTGTGGGGGATGCAGAGTCGAGGGGGTCGAAGCTATAGGGGGGCTCACGGCCTAGCCCCAGCTGGCTTTACACACTACTACTATTGCTGTTACTACTACTACTACTACTACTACTACGGTACTACTACAGTGGGGGTGACTCATGTGTAGGCTGTATGCATTGAGCTGTATTCCACCGTACTGTACATACAGGAAAAAAGATGAGGTTAAAAGTGGCGTAGAAATTGACCCAGTTTGAATTAGGTGAGAAAAAGTGTGCGTCTCGCTGCCCCCCTCAGGTACCACTACTATTCCATCTCCGTGGACACTATGAGTGTTGGAATTTGCAATATTGCGAATATGTGCGTGGCTCTGTAAATGTATGTGTGTGTGTGTGTGTGTGGTGCATTTGCCTTGTCCAAGATGAGCATACTGGCGACGATGATGATGATGATGATGATGATGATTCTACATTTATGTGTATATGTGCTAGTGTTTGTGGAGCCAAGATTATGCCAGTTTACACTTTCGCCATGAGAGAGGAGTAGTACGGCGGCGGAGCCAGGTGAGGGAGAAGGAGGATTAGAAGCTTGTGAGCTAGACCACTTCCTGGCTTCTGTCCTACCTTTTCAAATTTCCACCTTCACATTACTTTTCTGTCGTGTCCAATCCCCACCGTTCCATCCTACATCTTCCAGTTCGAGTGGGAAAACGGGATTTCTTCTCCGTGAGTTTGTGGAGGTGTAAGTGCGACTTTGGGTGTGTGCGTATGTGTGTGTGTGTGGCTGTGTGAGTTTGAGTGGGAGTCACAACTCCAGTTTTTAATTATAAAGTTACAAAAAGTTATTCCCACTCTAGTTCTATCCGTTTATATATACCCGTCCAAGTATTTCACATGGGACCGTCAGTTCCACTCTAGGCGAGTGATTGAGTGCCTGCCTTCCAAGTAGAAGGCGAGAGGACGAGAGGAGTTTGTAAAAGTGTTTGATTTTCCCTCCAAGAAATCCTATTCTGTTGGAATGTCCAAGTCGGGCCACTCCGCTCATAATGTTGCTGGCAATGGGCTTGTGTGAGTTTGAGTGGGAGTCACAACTCCAGTTTTTAATTATAAAGTTACAAAAAGTTATTCCCACTCTAGTTCTATCCGTTTATATATACCCGTCCAACTATTTCACACTGGACCGTCAGTTCCACTCTAGGCGAGTGATTGAGTGCCTGCCTTCCAAGTAACAGGCGAGAGGACGAGAGGAGTTTGTAAAAGTGTTTGATTTTCCCTCCAAGAAATCCTATTCTGTTGGAATGTCCAAGTCGGGCCACTCCGCTCATAATGTTGCTGGCAATGGGCCGAACCGGGTAAGGACTTTTAACGTACGCACTCCACTTCTACCATCGCTCTAATAGAGCAGTTCTGTGAGGTAACGTTGACTGTAGAACCGTGTGTATTCCACGGTACTGATAATTACTGCGGCGCCAATGGAGCTCTCGTGGAGTAGATGGAGCATATATATATATATGTATATAGTGTGTTACTCGTTGCTAATTCCGAATAGGATTATCCGGTGTTGTACTGTCGTTGTACACCGCTGGATCCAGTCGTGTACATTGAGCTTCCCGGCGACATTATTCGTCTGAATAATTGATGATTGCTCCATCGATTTTACTTACTTTCCTCACACACAAACACATACACTCACAAATAAACTCACGAAGCCAAAGAGGACTGTATCAGGGTGCACTTTTCGCTCCCGCAGTTCCCCATAGTTGCCCCCACCGTTAATTAAAATGGCCGTGCCAATAAGCTGAGAAGCTCTCATGTCCTCAGCACCGTCGTCGTCACTGTAAATTATTTCCCCGAGTGTGTTCGCCCGTACTCCGGAGGGACTGGCAAATAATATGCGTATGTGACATTCTTGCTCAACCCCTGATATTTTCCTACCTGTCTCACCTCCCTACCAATGCATTCGTTTCTTCGCCCTGGCCAATTGTGCTCGCCCGTACTCCGGAGGGACTGGCAAATAATATGCGTATGTGACATTCTTGCTCAACCCCTGATATTTTCCTACCTGTCTCACCTCCCTACCAATGCATTCGTTTCTTCGCCCTGGTCACAATTCGAATTTATGTTCCTCCCTGACTGAGAATACCCGGATTCCCAAGGAGTCCCTCATTCCAAACCTCTGGCTGCGGCGGATGAGGTGGTGTGATCCAGCAGCGGTCTTGATGGTCTCGCACAAGCTGATGGAGGCGGACTCCCATAATTAATATAAAAAATCCACCGCCATCTCCTCGGAAGTTCCTTGAGTGGGGAGTTAAAACTTGGAGATTCCGACGTGGCTCATCCCTTTATAGCGAGACTGAATGCTAATACAAGGCTAATTATGAGGGAAACTGGCGCAGATGACTAGGAGTATATGACGCTCTAGTTTTCTTCGGTAGTGATGAATCTCCAGAGTCCTTCCGTCCCGGACATTTTACGGCCGTTGAGTTGGACGACGGACGACGCTTTATGGGGAGAAGTGAAGTGAGGATCATCCATTGCGTCGGAAAAGTAGCATGTAAACTTTGAGAGAATCCGCGCGGTAGTAGTAGCGAGCGGGTCGGAGGGAGTAACTATGAGTATGATGTGAAAACTTGGATGATAAAACAAGGATTAATAAAAGTTGTGGGAAATAAGTGGGTGCGCCTGGGAGGGGTCCTCTCAGACGGTAATGGTGTGCCAGCTAAATGAGGGAGTTGAAAAATTTAGTAGAGCAAGTAGAGCGGAGCGAGTTGTGTAGTAGTAATATCGTAGCAACATCAACAGTATTGAGAGTCTGGTGTGATCTACTCAAAAGTTTCACGCCCGCAGCTCCATTTTTCCAACAAAAAAAAAGGAGCGAGATAGCCTGAAACTTCCCCTGGATTCGAAGCGGGCTAAAATATTATAATGTATGCTGCGGCGTTGACGGGTAAAGACGGGAGTGGGCATGCGGGTTTTGGCGGTTGGTTTCAAATACGAGGGAGTACTAGCAAGATTAGTTTATGATAATGGTGGCGGGATATTGGGATTAAAAGTTTTAAAACAGTGTGGGCAGATGGGGGAAATAATGAGGCGGATGAATGATACGCTGCGGGGATTCAGTCAACGTTTCCCTTCTTGTCTTCCTATATTGTGAAGGCGATATGGAAGGCGGGATTCAGGCTTAAGTTACATTGTCTTGTTGTTGTTATTGTGTTGGAGACTTGTATGAGACCAGGTCTTTTTAGCAAGTATACGAAAGATCTTATAAGCGGTTGACTCACAGTGTGACCAACTGTGAGCTGCCTATACGTATAATTGTTCAACAGCGCCCATCTTGATCATGATCATATGTCTGCCGACCCAATTGCACACATCTCTCTCATTGGACTCACAACACCTCATCGTACACAGGACACCGGTTGAGGAGAGAAAATTCTTTAGGATAGGATTGAAAGTAAAAGTGGAAAGTTTTAGGGGACAGAAAGTTGGAGGGATGTGCATGCGTGCGCGCGCGTGTGGGTGTGCGTAGCGTCTTTAATGGCGCACACGTTCATCCTGTCCCCTGAGTGAGTGAGCCAAAACTTGAGAGAG
>WJFA01002603.1:0-15341 GCA_009870155.1 Pseudobourletiella spinata | reverse complement strand
ACTACTACTGCTACTACTGCCGCCCACAGTATTACTATTACTTAGTTCACTGTCACTGTTACCATTAGCTTTAATAACACCAAGTGTCTCTTCATCAGAGGAATCGATTGAAATGATTTCGATGTTCAGTTTCTTCTTTGGCATGGTCCGATGATAAATAACGTCGGGTTCGGAGTTGATCGGAGGTGTCTTCTGCTTCCTTCCAGTTTTCTTCCTCCGGCGTACAGGCTTGGGCTTTCCCGCTAAAATTAAAATCAATTTAAAAATTTTAATTGCACTATGACGTCTACACATTATTCATGACATTTTGAAACATTTTAAAAAAATTACCGAAAAATATTTCTTGTGGTACAAGAAGTTGAGCCGTTTCTCTCATCTTTTTGCTGTGTAGAGTCCACCGCATGTAGAAAGAAGTTAGGAGCTCAGGGCAGTTGAGATTGCTCTCGGGCTCCCAACTGCAATCTTCCCATTGATAACCTTTCCACAGGATCAAAAATTGAGGTCCGCTACTGGTTCTCCTGGAAGCTAGGATGGACTCGACGTAGTATTCGTCCAACGCTAGAGTTTCTCCCGGTTCCGTTTTAATGGATGGCAGGATTGTTTTTGACATGATTTTTGTCGAGTTTAATGTTGGTTGAGGAGGAAATTCTGAATGATGACTTGATATGGCTATGGTACTCAATTTTATACTGTGTGAAGTGAATGGGTTTGCCGGAAAAAATTCAAGTGGACGCTAAAAATACCGTATAATGTTGTCGGCACATTTTATTTGTAGGTGTGATTTTAGAAAGGAGCAGGGTCATCTGTGAAACGAATTGAGCCGATAGGATGTGTGAAGTGTACCCTTTGTGTGAAATTGTTTAAGGATAAGCGAACTCCTGCACGTGTGCTGTTGAAGGGGTCTCAGTCACATGACGGCTTGGAGTGACTCATGGAGGTATGCTCAATTCCTCACTTTAGCAACAACAGATGCGGTTTGTTACAGTTTTAGCTGGAAATTTTACGGCTTACATACGCAATAACTCTTTGGCGGCGGTAGTTTCTAAGGATATCCTCCGAATGAACGGCTTGTACTCAAATGACATCACAAATGTTCACTGTTTTCAGCGGTAGTGTCTTTAATTGACTAAAAATTGGCTGATTAATACTGTAATTTAAAATTCAACCCTTTCGTGAAAAGGTCATCCGATGACCTTAAATGACCACATCGATGTTGAATGTGTCAACATAGTTGACATAAAATAGCTAGGTATTGTTTAGTCATCTCTATATGTGTATTGTTGATAAGATTAAGATGATGCTACCTCTAGTTCCAGGAATCTTAATGCAATGTTAAAACTATGAGTAAGCTAAATCCCTCTATTCCTGTATGAGATTAGTTCGTGAGTCACCCTCATGTGACCTTTGAGTCCTACAGGACTTCACCCCTATAAAAAGGACCCTTCAGTATATTTTCAGCAGTATTGTTACCAATAGTTAGAACCAATGAGTTCTACGACCTCAGCTGGGTTACAACCCGAGTGAGAGCATGCAGGATTTTCTTGTTCATTGTGCTCTCCTTGAACTTGCTCTTGGACTCCGTCGGGCTCACTCTCTGATCCCGCCAAGTCGACAAAATTGAGGACCGCCGTCGTCACCTGGAGGTCCTCGTCTGTGTCCGCATTGGAGACGCAGGAGATTCTTATGCGAAGGATCACATGCGATGTTGGTTGCCTCCTTGCCCGGATGGAATGGATGACTTCTGTAATGTCATCGAGAGTCCATCTCTACCTCTTTGATGTCTTTCGGGATCACTTCCCCTCGATGATCAATGAGATCGACAGTCTCCCCAACACCATGGATTTCAGGAATCTCATGACCTACATTTCAGCCCCCAAAGTTAGGTATACTAACTTCAAGTGCACGTTCAAAACTTAGGTTTTATCAGGTATGTCCACGCCTGAAATGTTGTGCAAATTAGGTCGGTTTTTTGTTGTTTCTTTCGTCGCTTTACCCTTTCCAATTTTACACAATGACGTATTTTCGTAGTAGGTCTTCCGAATTTTAACATTATTCCGTATGTCCATTATTCCAGAGAACGGGACTGGATTGAAATTTGGAGCGGAGAATTTTTCCACGTTGGAAATCCTGCAGGAATCGAACCGGATCGTCCTCCCGCTGGCTCCACCGCCGGTAGACTCAACTGTGGAAGCTCCGAAGACGAAGAGTCAGAAGAAACGGTGAAAATTTGGACATGCTGTACTCAGTGTATTTCCCGCCGTGTAACATGAAGCTTAGTCACGAAAAAGCGGCGCTCTTCGACGCCATCTATAAGTTGTATAGTGATCTACTTGCCTTCGAGACCACAATCGTCGAGGACACGTTCTACCTCTTCGCCTTCGGCTTCACCTGCTGCACCATCTTGACAGCATTTGCCCTGTCCAGATTCATTACTCTGAAGCCGGCCTTTTGAGCTTTGTGGAAACATTTGTCTCACTATTGTATCCTTTATAATTATAATTAATTTTTTTCCTTGTCATTATGTTTTCCAATTTATTCCACAGTAGACTTCCTATATGTTGTTGTACACCGTATCAGTTTTGAAATTAAAAATAATAATAATTAGTTGACTTGTATTAGATTCCGTGTGAATGGCCTCCTCGCAAAACTTTTCGGACCAACAACGGCAGGATGTTGGAGGAAAGATACAACATTTACTGTAAGAAACCAAAAATTGTTGCGTAAATTCTATAGTTTTCGTTTGCAAATATGCTTCCAGCAGTGATGTTGTTATTGTGAATGCTTATATTCCTCTCGGTTCGAAAGATTACAACAGACCCACTAAATTCTTGGAAACTTTATTAAAGTGTGTGCGCAGTGTTAGGGTAGGAGGAGGAGAGTATTTACAATAGTTTTAAATGACATAATTTGTACGTACAAACGCATACATTTGTCCACGGATTCCCCTTTCATATAATAATGCCACTTTCGCCTCAAAATTTTCTGGCTTTTGTAAATTACCCCAACAGGCCCCAATTTTTTCATGTATGACAGGAACTGTGTATAATACGTACCCGCTAACATTCAAAAGCTGGAAAATGACAACTATGCAATAGTAATTGCTAGCAAGCTACAAATATAAATCATTTCATCATTCATTAGCAATCATCGAAGCAATTTGTAACTTGGCGCCCCCGAATGGCCTTCGGGAGAAAGAGTTTGTTTTTGACGCGGAAGCCGAGGTCGAAGATGCAGCCCTGAAAGCCTTGGTGCATGGGGATGTCGTGGCGGAGCCCCTCAAACCTCGGCACCTCATGCCCCCCCACATACAAATCCGAGTAGACGTTGAGTTTATTTAAAAATCCCGGGGATTTCCCCGTCGTATTCCTCATCCCGTCCACCTTCAACCATGCCTGCCTCCCTTGCCGCCCTGCGAAGAGCGTGTGAACGTTGAGGCGGCCGTCGATCCGGCTCGGAGTCGTGATCCGCTGAATCCCCGACCCTAAGTCCCACGTCACTGCGACGAACCCCTGGAGGAAGCTAATGGCGAAAAAATCGGATGCAACGACCCCGGGCTCTTGACTGTCGTCAAATTCGAGATGTTGCCGCTTCACTCGAACCCCATCGCGATCCACAGCCCCGCCGGCATACATGAGCAAAGCAATTTGACTCATGTTCTGAGTAATGAAATGGAATTTTAACTGCATCCAATCCGCGAAGCGTGGCACGGTGTCGTACGCCAAAAATCCAGAGTAATCCGCCGTCCCGTGGAATGAGGGCTTCGTTACGCGGATCCTTGATTGGCACAAATCCCCGGAGAATCCCAGAGGGCACAGGCATTTCGAGGTCAAGGCACTCCCGTTTTTGGGATGTCCTTCGATGCGATTATCGTCAGTGATGATGGGCGTGCACGTCGCACCGTTCCGGCAAGGATTCTCCACACACTGCCGAACATCGCATCGGGTTCCGACGTATCTGCAATGAAAATCAGTTCAAATTTCAGCTACATATATTCTGAAAAATTTTAATCTGATTTTTTACAATTAAAAAAATTCCCACTAAAAAGATTCACAAAATTCAAAAAACTTTTAAAAAATCAATGAATTTCAAGATAAATATAAAAACTCTAAAACTAAAAAAAATATTTCAAAAACATTTCAAACAAATCATAAAACTTTAAAGTAAAAAAATCAAAAATATCATAAAAATTCAAAATGAATAAAAAATACTTCAAAAAAATTATTAAACTTCTAAATACACTATCAAAAACTTAGAAAAAATTAGATAGAAACAAAAATTGAATTTTTTTATCATGTTAAATGTAGTCATAAGTCAAAAAAAAGGCACCCACCCAGGCGAACATACACACTGCCAGTACGGCGGTTTATTCGACGCGACGCATCTGGAGTCGCCGGCGCAAGGGTCCTCGACGCAAGCAAACGTCGTACACTCCCCAATATCCCGCCCATCCCTCGCCTCCTCATACATGGCCAACTGGTCCTGATTCACAAGTAATTTGTACACGCAGCCCCGGAATCCTGGGACCAACCGGACGGTGTCATCATTCATCCGATGCGAATGTGGGTCATCCAAACCCCCCAAAAACACAATCTTTGCCGGCTGCTCCACGTCACCATTCACCAACTTATTCCTATCCACCAGCTGCTCCCCCCGCATGCTATACGAGCCATTCAGACTCACTTGGCCGCTGCACCTCAGTTGCCCCCCCTCCCCCAGGACATTTTCCAGCCGGAAGCTAAGCGTGAAATTGAAACCATCATCCACCCGCGTCCGCGTCTCCACAAAGTGCATCGACTGAGCTCCACAGGAAAAGTGGAGTGTGAGGTGGCCATTTTGGAGGAAAAGAAGGGCGTACAGCTGCCCAATCGCGGCATATGTGAGGATCCCCTCCGGGAAAACAGTTGCCATTTCCGTGGAGATGTCGATGACGTTCGGAGACGGGGACGGGAGGACATACTTGAGGAATGAGTCGCCGGAAAATGAGGGAACCGCCACGATCTCTTCCATCTCCTCACAGCGAGCCCCGCGGAATTTGAAGCGGCAGAGGCACATTGGCTCAATGGAGGTGGAGACACATCTTCCACCATTCTGGCAGTAGTTGAAGCAGGGATCCGTCAAGTTGTTGCTTGGAGAAGTACTGGGCTGGATCCCCGAATCTGTGGGCACGATTTGGGTAATTACTCCTGGTTCCAGCGGCGTCGTTGCCTCCGGCGTCGGCGTACTTTTACTGGGTGGCTCCGCCGTTGGTCCCGTTGGTAGTGGCTGAATCGTTGTGACTCCTGGTAGCGGCTCCATTGTTGTTGGTCCCGGTACCGGCTCCATCGGTGTGGTTCCTGGTAGCGGCGTCTCTTCGGACCAACTTGTCGGTACTTCTGGCGTCACACTGGTGGATACTGACGGTGGTCCCGTCGGGATTCCCGGGTATTTTGAAACCTCTACCGATGTCACCGTTGTTGATTCCCCTGGGTATTCGGAAACAGGCTGAAAACTTGATGATTCCGGGCCAATTACTACTGTTGGCTCTAACGTGAGTGTTGGCATGATAAATATCCCGCTATTTGTAACTTCAGGAAAGACTGACATCCCGGGTGTTAACATTTCCGTGGTGACAAGACCTGAAGACGGCAGTGGTGTGGTCATGAAAGCAAATATATCTGAACTACCCCCGGGCATCACATCAGACTGCCCGGAACTTTCCGAAATGCCGGGAATTGTAGCAGACGGTTCGAAACCCCCCCACGAACCACTGGCAATGAGGGACGGCTCGATGGATGCAGACATGAAAATTCTCGTTTCCAACTCTGCCGTCCGACCCGGTGAGGGATCAACGGAGGACGGTGTAAATCCTGGAGTCACCAAGGATGGCGTGATGGTCCCAGGTAAAACGCCGGCATCCCAACGACTCGACGGAGTAATGAGCCCCTCCGACGGTGTTGGCTCAGCCTGTTCCGTGAGCGGCACGCGTGTCCAATGCCCATAAAAATCCGTGGTGGTCTCCTCGCCGGGAATGCGTGAGATCCCTGTTGTAAAGCTCTGGGAGGATTCCCAACTGGCCGGCTCACCCGAAGGTGCCACAGAACTGTCAACGCCTCCACTGAAAATCACGGTGGTGGCAAGCAGATCTCCCGTCGGAGTTGGCACCACCGTCCCCGCAACAAATCCCGTCGTCGCCGACACCGTCGAAGAAAGTTCCGGAACTTCGAAAATTTCCGTTCCAAATGATACGCTCGTCGCCGGAGCTACGAAATTGAGCGTCGAACTGGCCCACTCTGATACCAGCTCATTCGTATCCAGAGCTGAGGACCTCAGGTGCGTCGTCACAAGATCTCCCGGAAATCCCGTGGATGGCGTTACATGATCCAACACCCCGGATGTTTCCAACTGAGATGACATCTCTGTAGCATCCACCACCAGCGTGGGGCACGGCTCGTAGGTCTCAGTTTTGCCAAAATCCGCCGTTTCCTCCACAAAAGTCGTTATTATCGAAGGTTCCAGGCTGGAGCTCTGCAAATAATAATTGTTACTGCTCAAAGTAATCGTCTCGCTGCTGGCGACAAATGGAGTTTCCACGGTGGACGAAACAATCCCAGAGCTCAATCCTCCCGGGTCGTACGGCGAGCTAAACGGGGCGGCGGGAAATGATGACGTCATGTCTACCGACTGGGTCATTCCGGTTTCCGTGGTGACCACTGTGAAACTCATCATGAGTGTTAAAGAGACTCTTTCTGGCATCACAGTCGTCGTCGTTGGCGGCGGCGGCGGCGTCCAGGACATGTTCAGATTGTGGAAAATGAGTCGGCACTCATCCGAACTGACGATATTGGCAAAGCTGCATTCACACCGCGGCCCGTAGTACTCTGGCGGGCAGGTGCACGTGAATGTCCCCACGCCGTCGATGCAGGACCCCCCGTTGAAGCACCTGGTGGGAAACGATTAGCTTAAATGAGACTCTGTATAGCGTCGGTAGGAAATGCGGAGAGCTCATCAAATTTTCAAAGTCCAGTCGCCCCAAAAGTCGCCCTTTCTTCAGAGTTGCTATTACAATAAATTTATGAAAATGGCCACTTGAAATGCCACTACAAATGGAGCATAGTTGGAAATATTTCCTGACATATCTATCCGATATGTCAGATATTTGGCCATATCGGACATTTTTGGGGGACCATCATGAAACTAAAGTAAACTCACTTGTCCGGCGGCTCGCACTCATCGTAGCGCTCCCCACAGAACTCGCCGTGGAAGTCCGGGACGCAGTAGCAAACCCGCTGCCCACTCTCCATGAGGCAGAGGGCATCATTAAGGCAAGGATTCTCCACGCACGGCTCCAGCTTCGTCTCACAGGACTTGCCCTTGTACCCTTCAAACCCACAATGAGTACCACTCCTCATCTCTCCACCTCATCAGGAATTATTGTTGACACTTGACGGACACTCACCTTTGAGACAGGCACAACTGTAATCACCAATTTTGTCCACGCAGACCCCGCCATTCTGACACGGTCCCGAAGCGCACTCATCCACGTCCGTCTGGCACATGTCCCCCGCCCAGCCCAGCGGACACTCACATTTGAACTTGTTCCCGATCCCATCCACGCATTTCCCGCCATTCAAGCAGACATTCAGCGTCGTGTTACACACACTCACGTCCTCCTCACATCGAGCCCCTTCCGGTATCACCCGAAAAAAATACATGATTAAAACAGCCCACCTCACTGTAGCGGTGTACCAAAGCCCAAGGATAATAACATGTCCCACTTACCCATGAACCCAGGTGGACACCGGCAGACCAGTCCATTTTCCTGCGGGGACTCCGGGCTGTAGTCACACGTCCCGTTGTTCTCACAGGGGAAAATCTGATGGCAGGTTGACAAGTCCAAGTCGCACAGCCGCCCTACGGTACGCACAATAAGAGGATTGGACGGGAAATAATAATAATAATAGAAACTTTTATCCACTCCATCAACCCGCACCTGCACACATATATACGTACACATGCACACTATTTATGGTTTCCCATTACCGGAAATGAAGACAAGGGCTATCGAGACACTGAGGTGAAGATGAGAGGGAAGAAGTCGGCCAATAATCGGGGCCAATGAACGGGGCAGCATAATGGCGGCAAGTCCGGCAAAATATCAAAATAAATGCGGAAGCTAAGCAGCAGCCAAAGTGGTAGTGGTGTCTCCTCCAACGTCACCATGGGAAAAAGGAGTGGATGAGGAGACTCTTGAAAATTGTCCTCATGATTACCCGCGACTACTACTACTACGGCTAATACAACTACGGATGAACACTAGCATACCGGCGAGCTGTGTGTTGTGAACCATTATATATGGATTTTCCGGGGTTTTGAGGTAGCCCCGCGGGTTCACCCCTTCTTCGATCGAATAAAGCGTCCTGGAGACAACTCCTCAATGCATTGTAGGCATGCATATGTAGTGGCTTCCAAGCGGTGGTAACAGTGAAGAATGTTAGGCACGTACAGCGTTTATAGTTGTTACGAAAGGGGATAAGAGGGAAAAGGGGAAGGGCTTTGTCTCTCTCGAATCCGGATCGCTAATACGGCCCGGCCAAAAAGTAATGCCCTCAAACCCTCTCGGAGGTCGGCCCATCCGGCTCCGGCTCAGCCACTGATAGTTTACTTAAACTATATGTTGGACCCGGGCGGAAACAGTCCGAGTGGATTGACTTGGGGGGAGTGAATAAAAACTCTCACTGTGGGGGAGAAATCATTATGGGCATTGGACGTCTCTCTCGGGGACGGAGGGACAGCAGGGAGAGGGTCTCGTGTAAAAGGTGACGACTCAACCTGCTCCACAGTGCAAATAATGTATTAGTAGCCGGGAATCATTTCTCCCATTATAGAGCATGTGAGCTCATTCCCCCCGTCAATAACTTTCCCTTTCAATTCCAGTCGGGCAGGTGCGTTTATATTTGTAAGCGTCGGGGTCGAACCCTCCAACTCTCCTTCTATGTTGGACTTGAGGCCATAAAAAGCACCTTTTGCCCGCACACACTTCCCATTGATCAAACCGGTGCGGAACTACAGTGTGTCCAGGGAGTTTGTGGCTACTGGGGATAGTACTGTTCCAGGAATAAAAAAAAGGTGATGGGTGGTTGGAAGGGATTGAGACGGTTTAATAATGCTGTATAATATACTCCTCAATCGGATGGTTCGCCTTGACCCACTACGTAAATATCAACCTTTAAAAGCTTATGAAATTTATGAAGTTTAACTTGGTCTTTATCGGTGATTTTTTAATGCAATTGTTTAATAATTTTTTAGTTAAATTTTTAGTTGAAATGTTTTTTTAATAATAACTTTTGGGCGTTTCTAGTATTTTTGTGATTAGATTCAGGTATTTTAGGAGATTTTTGTGATTATATTCAGGTATTTTAGGGGATGTTTGTGATTATATTCAGGTATTTTAGGAGATTTTTGTGGTAATTTTGTAGGACTTTTGTGATAACATTAGGCTATTTTTGGGGTGTTTTTATGGTAATTGTTTAGGACTTTGTTGATAGTGTTTGGCTAGTATTTGTGGTTATTTTTGTGATAATGTTTGGGTATTTTCTTAGTAATTTTAGGGTATTTTTTGATTATATTTGGGTATTTTCTTAGTAATTTTAGGGTATTTTTTGATTATATTTGGGTATTTTCATAGAGTTTTAGGGTATTTTTGTGGTAATTTTACTGTATTTTTGTCGTACTTTTTGGATATTTTTGCCTTAATTTTTTAAAAGTATGTTAGGCGCTTTTAGAACAATTTTTGTAGAGTGAATTTTGGGTATTTCCTGGAATTTCTTAGGTGCTTTCAAAAATTTCGCTAGACACAAAAAAAAACCTAAATAAACACTGAATTTCCATCTTTTAAATACAAAAATCTCCTTGAAAACTTTGTAAATTATTTTTCAAAATCTAACTGGAATATTATGCAAGACTTTTAATGCGCCCAAGGGTTCTCGCTTGTTTTTTTTGAAAACTTTCAATTCCCACAAAACATTGGAACCGTTGAAAATTTGAGAACACTGCGTTAACAACACAAATGGACAAAATTCCAAGCGTCTCACGGAGCCCCTCAACTTTTTTTTCGTCCAATCAATTTTCGTGAATTTTCCCCTGCATTCCAAGATTCTTGACTCAAAGACTCATCCCTAAGACACTCAATAGCTTTCGAAAAAAACTTAAAATCCAAATTTTTTCTTACACAACAAGTTTGAAAATCTAAATTTTATCCAATTTAAAAAGTGTTGCCCAACTTTTCCGACATATTGTAGTCTGTTTTCCACAAACTCTCTCTCTCTCTCTACGATTATTATGATTATTGACTTGGAGTCATGGAGACATTTGTGTGTTCAAACATACATACACACACACACACACACACACACACACACACACTCACACGCATGCAGATCCCAAGCGTATGCTGACGAGAAATTACTCCACCTACAAAAGAATATTTACGACCTCATTACTACTACCCGCCCGGGCGGAGTCCCTCGTCCCTCGTCATTTGAAAAAACAATGCCCAACGTGCCCCCTCTGGACTCTAACATTTGTCATTCATCCCGAAATCCGCCTAACTCAGTCCTTCCCATGTTCCCCAACTCATCCTTCCCATCTTCCAACAAAGTCATGTCCCGAAAGACCATTCCAATCATCACATCATCGATCTTCCCACATTCTTCCAGCGCCCCCATTCAATCCAAGTTAATTTCCGTAAATTTCCGCCTCCCGAAATAGCAGATGGACAGGGGGGGGCGTCGAATCATAAAACCTGATTTTCTCCCACTCAAGTCCAATTAAGCTCTCGTGCAATTCGCATTATTGCGAAAGGTCCTTTTGGACCGCCTTGCATGCTTACTGTAACGTAGGATTCGTCGTCCGTTCGAGGATCCTGTAAGAGAACTCCTAACAAACGTCCGCAGTAGTTGACGGAGAGGCAGTTTTATCATGCAAAGACTAAATCGGATTACTCTCTCGTGCACCGCCTTTCCTCACGCACTCCCGCATGCATCACCGACTACATGTGCATTATTATGAATTCAGTAGTAATATGACAGGACTGATCACATGCCAAACTCACCTGAAAACGGCTCGGGGCAGGAACAATTAAAGGAGTCGATCCCATCGAGGCAAGTGCCGCCGTTCCGGCACGGAGACGGACCCCACGAACGACAGTCATCCCAGTTCTGCTCGCTATTGCACAATTTACCCAGAAAATTACAAAGGCACGCAAACAAACTAAAATTCGAACACGCAGAGCAGAATGGGATCACACAGTGGATGTCACACCAGCAAAACAAAATAAGTTTAGTTGTTCCAACACGTTGAAGGAACACTTGGAGAAGGTGGGAAATTGCGAGTGAGAAATTACCAGTCAAAACTGGGGCATTAGAACGACTTGAAAATCTGAAAGCCATTCTCCACATTTGATGAGAAATTGCAGTGTATAGAGTAGACGATGGACTACGAGAATAATAATGTGGAAACTCACCAGGAGTAGCCGGTATATCCATTCTGACAATAGCACTGCCGCGTGCTGTACAACAGAAAATGGATCGATTTCAATTTCCATTTCATCATCATCAGTCACTCACCCACTCCCTCTAACAACCCACACTTTGTACACAAAAATCCCACATCCAGTAGACCCAACAACAATGACAATGTGAGAATCTGAATTGTCCGCATGGGTTGTAAATCAAAAGTCCGAGTCGGGGTCACATGTCACACACGTCAAATGTCACAGGGTAAATACGACGGATGTGACGGAAGGTTATTTAGTGTGGGAATCCACGTTGTCAATTGGGATGAATGATCAATATGGAAACCTTTTTCCCTTCCGGCAGATCCACAATGTATATTATAGTCGAAAGGGAAAGTGAACGTGAAGATCGGTACTGGCTTACCTGTTGAGGTCATCCATACAAATGCCATGGAAGCAAGGGTCCTCCAGACAGGCGAATCCTCCGTAGGAAATGTTAACGAGTGCGGGGAGAGCGAATAGAGCGACCAATAGAAAATTTCGATGAAATTGCGATGAAATCTTTAAAAAATGGCGCATTTTTTGAATAAAAAGAAGAACGTCTACAACTCCGGTGTTGACTACCGAAAATTCACGTAATAATATCGCACCATGTTTTCAAATGTTAGCACCTCAAACACAGGATTGTAAACTGTTACACGACGGAAAAGCTCAGATAATTTACATTTTAATACAAATATGATCCGGCAGAAAAAGTGCCGTTTTTCCTTATGATTTTGATGGATCCGCGTGGACACGGAGGTGAACAAAAATATTTTAACAAAATAACGAACGGCGGAACCGGCGAGTGGGAACGTCGACCCGCTGCGGGCCCTTCGGGTGACGACGGGTCTGAGATGATATGGTGGGACGACTCTTATTGAAACCCCACCGTGTCCATCGGAATGCGAGCCGAGTCTGTCCTGCTGTCACAAAAGGTGATCCCGCAGTGGAGCACTCACGGGCAGACGAGGAGAGTCTGGGCCCACGTTTTCGGGTCGCTAGGTAACGGGTTCGGAGGAAGGTGGTAAACACAGGCGTTGAAATAGGTCAGTCTCACAGGAGGATATCGGAGAGGTTCCGGTTGGCTGCTTCTTATATGCATATGATTGTTATTCTTCCTGATTCTCCGGCTCATTCACATCCCTGTGCATTGCTGCGAAAGTATGACTGGCGTGGCGTGGAAAAAAAACTCGGCGTAAGGCTGACATAAGGTCGGACATGTCGTGTTTAATATGAACTTACCCACAGTTTTGTAACAGAGCAAGTTAAATTGGAAGATATTTATAACACTACGCATGGATAAATTGTCTGAAAATGATATCTGACTGCTTGAAACAATTTACAATAGTTGTTAAATTCTACAATTATTATGATTAATACCGCTGAAATCCGGGGTCATTTTGCAAATTAGGAGGAATGAGACTAGGATCCTGCTGCATCATTTGCATCTGCTCATCCTGAAATGAAAATGAATCACAGTTTGCAAAATAGATGAATAAACAAAAAATACTGTACAATTAAATGTAATGAATACAGAAAATTAAAAATACCTTTGTAAATAATACATTGTAAAAATTAACAAAAGAGTATACTTACTGGAGATAGAGGTCTGAACTGTTCTGACGTGAATCTTGTGAACATGATCCCGACGCCTTCAATCATGGCCAAGAGAACCCCGCCGATGATGGCACTTCCGAGCATGGCTCCAGGACCGCTCCGAGCCGCAAGAATCCCTCCCGTCGCCGCTCCACTAATGATTGCGTTCCACGGATCCTCCTTCCCCCTCATTTTGATTAGAGAACAGTCAATGGTGGAGAAGAGGCCGCCCCAGACTGCAAAGTTGCCACCGATGATGGGTGCTCTGGCCTTGATGGCAGTCATGCTCCCCGTCATCCTATGTGAGATCCCAGCGGGTGCGTTCCGAAACCCTTTAATGGCCTGGAAAAAGGCTCCCCCGATCGCTCCCATTGTGAATGCCCCGCCGCAGTCATCAACAATTCTCCAAGGGCTGTGGAAATCCAAAACAATCGAGATACATCATATTTACAAAATTGTCAGGAAAAATGGTGATAAAAATTGTTGCAAAATTTCAAGATTTTTAGTCGCAAAGGAAACATTACTATAATTGACGTACAAACTGGAAATTTCCCAAGGAACCGCGCCAATTAGTTTAGCATATCAGCAAAACCCATTTTTTTCAAGTTCAATTTTTAATGATTGGAAATAATTATGAAATCTACAATTTAGTAAATTAATCTTACCATGGTTCACGGGCGTACTCCTCCATTTTAATTTAATTGTGACTCCGTACACTTCAAATTTATCACTGGAACGGAGCTTTTAGCGGGACTCGGGGCTTGATGCAAGTAAATAGGAAATAGATGATGCAATTCTGAATAGATTTGTCAAATTTATTGCCTATGGCACTAAATTGTGGGAAATTACACTATCACTGAGTTGTGAAAGAAACTGAGAGAATATTTAAGTCAGTTTTACCAAATTTTCGGTTATTTCACAAAAGGCGTAAAATGCTCTAACTGCACTCGGGAAATATTACATCCAAATCCGAGCAATCACGGGAAGAAAAGAATGAACGTGGGTTGATTTGAATGAAACTTTCCGCGAACGGAGTTTTCGTAAATGCACGCTGGATGGCAGAGCAGCTTAGAATTTTCTTCTAACACGCTGAATTTTCCATCAGTTAGATGCGGTATGCGGTCGGTCCCTTCGGTCCCGCATTTCCAAACTATCGTCAGCTGGGCCAGGGAATTTCCCGGAATAAAAATTGTGTGAATTTGACTGATTCTTTGTTTTTATTTTTGGATTTTTTTTTCGACTTGCAGATACAACCACCTTGTAAATCTATTATGAAGATTATTGGGAAGCCTTAAGCGCTAGTTCAAATGCGCTATTGCATATTCCTTATGAGTTATGAGTTACAGGCAAAAAAGTGTCACATTTACGGCAATGTTAAAATACCCTGTTTTTTCTACCCCCCTCCGATATCTCAGTACCAGCGGACCGATGATCTGCGGCGAGGAGTTCAGGAAGGAGCTAGATTGACATAAATGTGACATCGTTTTCAGATACCCTGTATTATTGCATATACTATCATGACAAGGTACCCCTAGTTTACAATTAATAATAATAACCGTTTTTGTGGTACATGTGTGTTCGTGTGTATGGGTGTGTAATTACACTACATATTTGTTATTATCAAGATTATAAACTTATTTTTTTTAATTTGTGCTCAGAGGTAAGTTGAAGTGGAGGTGGTCACCGAGACAGTTGGGATTTTTTTAAGGTCAGGGGCGGGCTAGGTGAAGGGTCACAGGATGGCTTTTCACTAAGTATACATGTACATCAATTCTTTTAGTGCGGGTTATTGTTGTGCTGGGAGCACCCTGGACGCATTGAAGGGAGTCCAGCTGTCAGCACAACATAATGAAGTTGGGTACGACGTAGGTACTCTCGTATAAACTCTCGACTCGTGCAAATCAATGCGTGGGCCTCGCATGCGGATATAGTACGCTGCGTGTGCGTGAATGCGGAAGGGTGAGATACGAGCACGAATGTATGCATGATATGGAGTTTGGAGGCTGAAAAAGTTTTGGGAGCGTGTATTGTCGTCAGCACGGGTGGACACATGGAGGACTGACATACTGACCAGATTTTCTTAACTAAAAACCAGTACAATTTGATCCGACAACTGAAATTTTAGTCAAATGAAATATGCGTATATATAGCTGCTAAATTCGCTTCACGATGAGGGAAACTTTTGTGTGACATAAGCAGGGCTGCTCCATCC
>WJFA01002602.1:0-15343 GCA_009870155.1 Pseudobourletiella spinata | reverse complement strand
ATATATGTATATATTGGATATTGGAAAACATGGAAAACTGCATCGGACAGAATGTTAAAAAATAATATGAGCTGAGTCCACCCCCTGTGCACCCGCATACATTTTTAAGAGCTCGGCTGTTGTGCAAACATGAGACGGATATGCATCGCTCCGTCTAAATGGCACAGCATACAGTGTGCTATAGAATTTTATATGACTCTGCTGCACTTGGTCATATAATATGTATTTTTGTGTACTGGTGTGTGGGTTGCTACGTGGAAGTGCAATTTGTACTCGTGCTGTACAAACTATGTCACTTCACGTAGTATACTGTATGTATCTGCCTGTATGTGTATGTGTGTGTGTCTGTTGGAATGCGGCTAAACTCTCTAGCATATCCCATATCCCGCATCTTATCCGTGAACAAGAGGGGCGTAAACAGGCTCAAGTGGCTCCTGCTTTATAACTCTTGAGCCATTTGTCAGAACTGCATTTCTCTGTTGAGAGCAAAATAGAGAGAGAGAGAGAGAGAGCCATGTATTTGGATGTACATGGAGGAGTTACAAGTGTCTGCATATGTGTGCATAGGTAAAGAGGGGGGTAAAAATCAGGCTAATGTGTTCTATCATCACACAACCACTATCAGCTTCACCCAATCATTCTCTGTAAACAATGTCAAAACTCAAGGTAATGGTACACAGATGCACCCAACACCACGAGCCAATATATACATACTGCTACGAGCGTAGCACACGCTCCCTGTGACCATGTTGGCACTGGCATAATCCTCCGGATTACAAATTGGATGAGAAGCGCAATTTATCTGTTCCAAGGTTCCCATGGAGAAACTGCACCCTGCATTATCTATGGGGCGACAAATTCTGTTAAGGATATGGCCTTTGTATGTTACTGGAACTTATTGCATGGCGTTGGGAGCGGAAGGTCGTCCAGGGATGGAATCCGCGCGTGCATAAGGTAGCCAATAGGGATCTTGTGCATAGCAACTCAACGTGTGTGTATACTTGTGTGTGTATGTCTGTGTGAGCTGTTTACGGTCAATTATGCATGCATGCGCAATTGCCACATAGTCACACATATCGAGGGTATAATCTCTACGGTCCTCCCGCAGCCAACCTGAAAGTTCCAACTGACTCGGAGAGTGAGTGAGTGAGGATGAGCTTGGGATGTTGTGAGATTCCATCTAAATTAAGAATGCTACAATTATTCCGTCCTGGTGGAACTCTATATCTCCATGCTCCGATAGCGTGGAAGTAATACGTGTTTGGAAGAACGGGAGACTTGTGGTGATCCCACACAGTACACCCCGGCGGGCGCGGCGCTAGCTCGTCTAGCCCTTCATTGTTTATTCGAGACCCTGTGAACAACAGGGATACGGACGTGGACATGAGTGTGCACACATAGTGCACAGCAATTATTGCAGTCTTCAATCGTAGCGGCCCATGTATATTTTAGAGAGTTGTTTTAGAAGGGCGGATGGCATATAGAAGCCGATTTGGATTCTGAAGAGGCTCGTCGACGTCGAACGTGCCTCCACACACCGCACCGCACCACCGACTCTCTCGTACACAGTTCAAATCAAATTAATCTTTCTCAACGCTCCTTATTACTCGCTCCATTATTCCAAGTCACGCTAAAATCAGTCCTGGTCAATAGCGTCTGCTGCCGTTTCTCTTCAAATCTCAAATCTTGACGAACCTCTTGAAAATGCATGCATGTATATATACGTATGAATACAGATATGCCAATTAGAATTGCTCCATGGGAATATGCCAGCTCCATGCAAGGTTAACATTCTATAGGCACGGCGTAGTAAGAGTGGTAGTGGCATGCTTGCACACAACATGGGACTTATTTAAAGGAGCATTATAATGATCCCATGGAATTCTGTGTGGAACATATGCTCTGGCACGGCGTCGTCACACACCACACCACCACCACCATCATCATCGTCTCACAAAAAAGCACTCTCACCAAAATCTCCTCATCAACAGCATTAAGGAGGAGGAAGTCCACGGGAAGATGTGCTGGGTGCACACCACGAGGACAACTCTTCTCGCATATACTTGTATGAAAATAGGCGGGCTTGACTTCTTGACCGCATCTTCACCCGCATCTCCGCTGTATGCTCCTGCTCCTCCAGAGATGTGGATATTTTGGCGAGATTCCACAAGTGTGCAGAAAACATTTGTCCCTTTCCACGCGCACCCAATGAAATGCACCCCTCCCCCAACATAACTTGCATACGCTCAAAGTAATAGCAAGGTTTTTTTTAATTGCTCCAAAGACATTAATGTGATCCTTAACAAATTTCTCAGTACATGTTCCATTCACAAGGATAGTGTGATAGTATAGTAGTAATAGTAGTAGTAGTTGTCACCATAGTATACAGAAGCTGTTACCATTTTTTTAATTTAACATAACATGGGAGCTCCTCTCCTAGTCAACTTAAACTTGAAAACACACACACTGTATTTTCCAAACCACCCCACGCGCGCACCATCTCTCACTCAACATTTTACCGGGCATCTTACTTAAGAGAGGGTAGAGAGTGGATACAGTCCCTACTGACGCACTGATTACACAGCTAATAAAGACAGACTTATAATAATAATATTACTAAACATTGCATACAGATATGCACTATGAGCCTACACCTTTACACACACACACACACACACATTCACCAAAAACTTTCACACTCCGGCAGGATCTCGCACTGTGTCTTCCAACAGTTTACATGTACACTATTAGCTTATGCTTGTATAAAGTATATAGATTCTGTACAAAATAGAAACGTTTGTATATTAGCGTTAGTAATAGTAATAGTGGTAGTAGTAGTAGTAGTAGTAGTAGCAATAGTACATATGTATTGTTTTCATGCTCAAAAATTCCCTCGTCATATAAATGTATCTGGATATTTATATGGCCTTATTACATAGACACTTACAAATCGTATATAGAGACTTAACATTATTAAAAGATTATACAATACTATACTACACATCTATGTATACATACAGCTATTATTATTACATCGTCAGTTTCAACCATGATTAACTGCCACAAGTATTACACATGTATTAAAGCCTATACATATTACACATATATATATATATATATATATATAGAAGTCTATTTTATACACAGCATTGATAAAGAAGAGTTTTCAAAATACAATAATAATAATAATAAGCAGAAAACAACTGGGATTTTCCAATATATAATAATAATAATAATAATAATATAACAAGATTTTTTCCACACATATATAGCAGTAAAGTTCCATCAGTACCGTACAGTCACAGTCATCATATCCCGTAGTAGTAGTAGTAGTTTCACCGGGGCTACACACACATCATCATCGTCACTCTCATTCAAAAGAAATAGCACTGGTCTATGGTGTGGTACTGTGTATGTGTTGTGGGGGAGTATGACCATGTCGTAATTGAGAATCTTGGAAAAGTTTTCCTCAGCTCCATCAATGATGAATATAAGATTTAATTAACGAGAAAGACTCCACGGTTGGATACCGGGGAGCAGGAGTTATTAGTGGCGGGGCCTGTGTAGATGTATGTATGTTCGCATTCACATCTGTGCATATACATATGGCACGGCAATGGATAAGATGTTGCGGTGACTGCAGCTGATAGTAAACAGAGTGCATCAGCACTGACCATGCAAACCCTGCTCACTGTAATAATCTGATCCTGTTTGTCATGCCCATTTGAGCAGGAGCGTACACTGTGGATAGTCTATGCGCCTCGACCATGTAAGTGTACCGTCGTCAGCCTTTCACCCTTTACCAATTACTCCTCTCACTCTACGCGATCACAGAGTCACATTCACAATCATCATCTCTACTCCGCCGAGATGGTCCTCAATACACGGGACTGTAAAAGAGGGGTCTTTGTGCCCATAGTACATTTGGACGTCGTAGTATAGTCACTCTCTCAGTCAGTGTGGTACTCACACTCACCCCCACCCGCAAGATGATTACAGGACTAAGTTTAGGTATGGTCACGCCGACCACCCCACCACGCCAGCCTTGAGACCCCTGTGGTTACTATATTCGCTGCTAGTGCTGTCAGGGAGCCTAGGGACAGCTAGTTTCCTCATTATCAAGAGTCAGAGTTAAGCCAGGAGATTTGAGCGAGGGAAGGGTGAGGAATTAAAGCCCAATTCTCAATCAGTCTCACACACACTTATAGTCACTCACTCATTCAGGAGTTGTGTGTGTGTGTGTGTATGTGTACTTCGTTCGTCAGGCCGCAATCCTAAACCAATCTGCCTACTCCGCCGTCCGACTTTATCAATTATCTTTTTTCTGTACACTTGAAACACTGTTGGCCCAAGGTCGTCATGTGCTCTGTGATCGATTTTGCAGCAGCAACATCATAGCTATTGGCAGCAGCAGCAGCAGCTGCTGCTGCTGCTACTGCTGCCCCACGACCATATGATGTCCGCCAATTCAGAGACGACAAAAATATTTTCAACTGACTCACTCACTGACTGTATCAAACTTGTGTGGTAACTTCCATTTAAAAATCATACTGCAATCTTCCTCCTCACCCAAGTACACTCACGCATGAAACTATGAGACTGCACCGTTGGTTTGAGCGGCGCTAATACGTGGGGTCAACACGGCGGTCAGAAGGTCGTTTGTTCAGCCAACTTTTTGTCATCTTGACCATAGTACACACAGAACCACACCACGGGCAACACATTGTTTATAAACTGTCATCAAATTTTATCCAGCGCTATCATCATAATCACCACCAAACCAACACCATGGCCGCCGGTTTCATCGCCCACTAAAATAAAAACCGGAAAACAGACTTAATTCTCGGAATATTTTCGGCGTTCCACAGAATTCAGAGAAGGGATTGGGCAGAGGGACAGGGAAGCAAGCATTGTTGGGATAGCAGAGAGTAAACAAGAGATTGGAACTAAGGCAGAAAGCCTGCACCATAAAATATATATTACTGTACCGATACTTAGATGTACAAATACCATACGAAATATTCCAATTAAAACATGGCAAACCCCACTGAAAAAAACATGACTCTCACTCAACACACACACATACAAAGTCGCATAAATGCAACTCGTCCACTTTACACAGCATAACAAAGTATATTCTATACTCAGCTCTCATGATTGTTTACCGCTGAAAAACTTTGAATTCAATGGCTACGGCAGAGACTAGGGAACAATAATAGAAGAAAGGGCAAAAAGGTCCGCCATTATCATTGTCGTCTGTTGCACAGACATTCGTTGCAGGCGCACGGACATGGAGAAAAAGACCTAAAGAAATACTGGATTTGGAAGCAAGATAACAACAATTTAATAATAATTGCAAACTCATAATAATAAGTATGGCGGAAATAAAGGATTGATTTAAGTAATATTAATGGAAACTATTTAAAACCATCCCATAGCTTCCTTAAAGCCCAAAAAAATTCATTTCCGTGTTTCCTTCTGGAAGAGAAGCACTAGTTAGCTGGTAATCAAGACTCAGTCTTAACAATTACTGTAATAATGCATTTTTCTAGCACTCTGTACAACAAACATTTTACACATGAGAGGGGATTTATTACAAACGCGCCCTAAAAAACGAACGTAACTTTTTAGGGATCCCAAACAAGTTAGTTTAACAAATTAAACCCGCACTCCAGCTCCGTAGCCTAATTTTATTACACAGTAGTGAAGAATCAAGGGGGGATGAAGGTGTAGAAGGAGAGACAAATAATTGACACATTTAAAATCTCCGCTTGACTTACAACAGTTTCATAAATTGGATTTCAACAACACAAATCCTAATAATAGTATTGTGAAGTAAGCAACATCACTGTCAGGATTGTAACTTGAAATTATGCTAAATTACCCTCCCCGAAAATATTCTATATAATATGACACTTGCACACACCCTGTCCATCCTTAAGCACTATATTATGTAGGTTCTTAATGTTGAATTCGGGATCCTAGAGGCTTCTGATTGCTTTATAACTTCTTCCTATTTTTTCAGTTAGAGGCTTCCCAACCGGCACGACAAGAAATTCCGAGTGACAGAAAGTTACAGATTTTGAATTCTTATGCGTAGAAATCTACAGAGGGAACTTGATACAATTATTATTTTTGTGATAAAGGTATTCAAGCCATAATGGCCTAGGCCTGGTGAAAAAAGTATTTCGAGATGGTTCCCTGACAGCAAGAGTTCTCTATGGTACATTAAAATACACGTTGAATGCGTTTTATTTTTCATGAATCCTCGAGGAGACTGCGGAGAAATCCTGCCGGATTTTCAAACCATATCAACTTATTTGTCCTATCTCACACGACACAAATATTACATGGCTGGGGGGGGGGGACTTTCCTTTCGAAGTCATCCACACTGGATTATTATTATTATTATTATAATAGAATGGCTTTCATGGTTTTGGGTCAGCGGATGATACATGATATTAACAAAATATCTCGGAGTCTATCCAATTTTTTCCGGTCAATATTCAAAGTCAGTGCTCCTATCTTCTATAATATAAAGAGAGGAGAAAATTATTCCTGAAGTCAGTTTAACTAATGTGGTCATGTTACAAATGGTACAGTTTCGTCCCACACGTTTTGTAATTATTTTTTATCTGAGAAAGATTGTAAGCAAATATATATATATGTGTATATAGTTATATGTAGAATTTGATCATCATTATCATCATGAAAATAGTTCAGGGGTGACTAACACCCGTCGAGTAACTCCCCCCTGAAAACTCTGGATCCGAAAGAGTATAAGTAAGTGGAGTTGGCCTACCTGATTTGAACTCGAAATTCCTGCTTCATATTTTATTTCTTCTTCTTTTAGCATTCCTGCCTTCCCTGCACTTATAGTCCAACACATTCTACACATACACTCACTCTCTCCACAAATTCGAGTGGGCTAGCTAGCTAAAAGTTGCAAAATTTATTCTCTTTCACTTCTAATCCTTTTTGAATTGACGGTTTTCACGGGCTTTTATAAAAGTACAAAAAGTGGATTCTCTCCCATCTAAATTCCTGTTAGCGACTCAAACTACGACATAATAACAACAGTTCCTCCAGTACGGTCACATATTATTCTCTGACTGCCACAGGGATATTCTCTGGAGCCAAAGTTTTCTACCTCTCTGTAATGCTGGTTCGTCAGTTCACACGGGTTTGTATAAGGTGGACAAGTTTTATTGCAATCTATCTAATATATCAATCTATGGACATACCTTACGAAGTATCTATGCATAACGTTAGCGCTTGTTCTCCTCCGACATTCCTGGTACTCATGATCATAGGACACACTACTATATTATATAACTGCGCGTAGCGGAACATCCGCATCGATGAAGCAACATATAATAGATTAAACTAACATAATGCTATAAGAACATAAAACTATTTAACAAGCTGACTCAGACCCTCTGCAAATAGGAATACACAGGGAATCCGCCCGGACCCACCTCGAATATTAACTTTTAAAAAAGATTTAAAACAAAAAATTTACGAGTAAAAATAAGAGAGAAGAGACTGAACGTTAGATCGTCGCAGACTATATGTGAAAGAAAAGATTGTTTGCACTTCCCACTATAGTAACTGCGTCACGGAAGAAGCAGTGGATTTTTGACCTGGCTACGAAACGATATTTTTCTGGGGTGAAGAGTTCCTCTGGTTCCTTTCCGTCAGTTCCTAATCACTAGGCAATGAGAAAAATAAAAGAAAAGAAATCAGCAACTGTGGATAATAGTGGGACCAAATCTGACAAATGAAACATGGATGACGGATAGGACGGTGACAATTTTTAAAAGGAACGACCAGACTTACTTATGGGAACGTGCATGTTGGTTTAGACTAGTTTTGTCCCGGAACGTTTTATCACATTTAGGACAGGAATATGGTCGTTCACCGGTATGCGTTCCTGCAAACGCAAAAATTTCAAATTGATCCAAAAGTGGAGAAATTGGAAAAAAATCATCTTGACCAAATCATTCGGTACAGCTACAAAGTTCTTACGCATGTGCTTAACGAGGTAATCCCGGTAGCCAAACTTTTTGCCGCACTCGAAGCATTCTTGAGATTTGGGTTGGTGAACGCCGATGCGATGTCGATTAAGTGTACCTTGTTGAGTGAAACTTCGGCCACACTCGTCGCAACTGAAAGGTTTCTCCCCTGTGTAGAGTAAAACGGCATTACATTTAGCTGGATTTCCTCAAATTTCAACCTTCAATCGAAATAGAACTTTATAAGTATTAATAAAAAATGTAAATACGAATTAAAACTCACCCGTGTGACTTCGCATGTGCATCTCTAAGGACTGCTTCCGTTTGAATGCACGCCTACAAGTTTGGCACGTGTGCTTCCCATTCCCGTACCCCATGGCGGGGACTTTGGACATTTTGGCTGCGCTCAGCCCTCCCACTGCCGCACTTTGCATGAGATTATTATTGTTATTATTTTGGACACTCTTACCTTTTTTCGGTCTAGAAAGTAAAAGAGAAAAAAAGTAAAAATGTACTCAAACCAGACGACGACAAAAATAAAATCACGACCACCACACTTGGAGGAAGAGTAGGAATGTTTTACAGAACACGGGAAAAAAAGCAGAGATAGAAAATCTTGTTTTACCCTTCTTTAGCATTAGTATTATTCACTTGATTTTGTTGATGGTACTGATGGTAATTTCGATTATTTAGGAGGATAGTGTCAGTGAGCCAAAACTGGGAGCACCCCGGCAAGTTCTCAATCCCGTAGTAATCCATGGCCGTCAGTTTTGACTCAATTAATGATTGGGCACTGTTTTCCACTTTGAACGTCGTATTCATTTTCATTCACAACTTCACCCACTTCCCCAGCCGTTTCACCGAAGTCCTGTCACAGAATAATCTTGTTCCAATAACCACACAAAATCTTCAGTCCCGTCGCACACTCGCGAATCCGCTCCTGATTCTGATCTGATCTGAAATTCCACCGACGATGGATCGTTTGAACAAGGCAATCTTCTTCCACTACTGTAGATTCAACTTTTGTCTACTAGTCTGTCAGGAATAAAAAAGAAGGTCATTAAAATCTCTGCCGCCTGTTCTCTCCACACATATTCCAACTTGAGTTAAAAAAACTATTTCGAGATCCACTGGAATTTCCACAAGCTTAACTTTAACGCATTCTTTGCTATTATTTAGATCGCTCAAAATCCACCTATTTCAAGGAGACAGGACTCCAGCGTCAAATTTACTTTGAATATTATTTGTTCTGGATTATTATAGCAATACCAAGACTGATGTGGCAGAACAAGAAGGCGGCGATAGATCTACAGCTGAACGATAGTCAACACACAAATATATGTGCCGATGTTGATGTTGTTGACTATGATGATGATGATGGTATTGATATTATATACGCTAGCTGGAACTCCTACAAAACAAGAGCGGAACGAGAGACTACTAGGTGAACTATTACAACGAGTGAGCTATGGATATGGGTGTGCAACTACTGCTGCCACCAAAGGGAAGAGATATCATGTAAATATTAAATTTAATATTCCACGAGTGTGGTTAAACAAATTTTTATGCATGTTCAGCTCTCATGAGCTACCACGAACTACGGGGCAGGGATGAGAGCAGAATTTAGGCGCTGGCACACAAAATCCTAACTAACATAATAAACCCTTCATCCCCTCAGTATCTCATCATAATCTCATCATCTTCTACCCAAACTATGTATCACCACTCCACTTTTATTCGCCTCAATTCACACGGAGCGTGATTATTTCTACATCGTGCTTTACCGCCTCGTATCAACTATCCTTGAAAGACACGCACGTTTTCAAATGCTAGGAATCTGTTACCCATTTTCATCCAGCCATTTGGAAATTAATATATTATTGCACAAACAAACAGAAAATTCTCAAAAACTTCCGATTTCCCCAGAATGATCCAGAGAATAAATCTACAGGACTCCAGCTAAAATCCAAATGCTAATTCGAAACAAACAAAATCACTTGGCTAATTAATCTAATTTCTGACGAACGCAGGAAAATTACGCGGTAAATAAGCGGACCAACGGCGTGACTCACATAATATATCTAGAAGGGAATTACCTTTCACAAACTCTCACACACACACCGTCTCGTCGTTACGATGCTGTCGTCAATATTATAGTTGACATTTGAGATGAACAGTTGAGAATAAAAACAGTCCGGAGGACGTTAGGAAATTGGGAATCACAAGTGTAGAACGCCCTTCAAAAATCACATGAGGGTTTGATGGAAAATTTAATTCGACGGGAAAAAATGCTCCAGCACCGCAGAGCCAGCAGTAGCATTACAAAGTAACTCACACAACAAGAGCAGTAGTGTCGTGTGTGTGTTGTATACTACGCTGCCTCCCTGCTATATCGTATCGTCTTCATTCAGCACAAGCTACAGCAGCAGCAGCAGCAGCTTCCCACAACAACTCTCAAAAGCACGCACGCAGCCACACATAGGATCCACCAACCCTACTGGTGCTGGTGCACACATACACATACACACACACACACATACAACATACATGTATACAGAGTGTATGGTTAAATAATGATACCCGTCGTCCACTACCCGCCCATACATAGCCGTCCTTCACAGGGAATGTCCTTTCCTGATTTTCCCGGATTGTCCCGCAGTGTAGTAAAAATATGATTTCTCCACCACACTGCAGAAATATGACCTGTCACAGGGGAGGGGCGAAGCTGCTGAGGGAATTCATGTATACTTTTCCCTTTTTACCTCTCAATTTCCCCGGCTGCTCCATGCGATTTTGGGCTTTTCACACACATCCATCACCTTCAATTGACAAGGATATAATCTGGAAATCATCACTGTAGCATGTCACCCGTGTGACCTGTCGCTTTTTGAGTAGCTCTGTTGGAAATCAATCGAGTTCTGTCGTTCCGTTTGGAAGAATCCCTCACACTTATAGTCAAGCTTCCACGTGTTTTCCTGTTCAATCTCTCATATGCATGCTCTCCATGTGTATTCCATATCCATTGATTTACTCACGTCCCAAAACACCGGGGAGATCACGGACTCATCCGCTTCTTTCACTCGAAATTCTGTGTCATTTGAAAATTGTGGAGTGCTCCTGGCGGCTACATGAAGCCAACAGAGACGTAGTAAGGTGGTTTTCGCAAACAATAATGACGACGGCTCATGATAACACTATAGTATAGTAATTTTCCTCCTACTCCATACTTCATAATCTGACGATGAGAGTTATCCGGGGCATGCACGCACTGGCGTTCTCGTGGTGGCAGGTAAACATTCTACCGGCAGCCCCTACCTTCATATCTCCACTACATGCCTNCGCACTGGCGTTCTCGTGGTGGCAGGTAAACATTCTACCGGCAGCCCCTACCTTCATATCTCCACTACATGCCTTTAGCACCCACCCTCTCAAGTATACATTTAATTACATGAGCATTGGCTGTAATGTCCGAAATTACTTTTACTGCTGCTACTACCAGCACTAGAGAGTTAGTTGGACGTAACATGCAGGAGCAGTAGGTAGTAAATATATATATTTTTTACATGCATACAAGCTAGTGTGGAACGTGCATGTCCTGCGTGGATGAGATCCTTTTTACTACACGTAACGACGGAGCGACGTATATATACGTGTGAGAGGAAAATAAGATCATACAACGAGCCTTACGAACGTCGTCCTCACAAATGGTTCGTGTAATATTTTATGTTCAAAAAACGAGGGTATGCTGCATGCTCCTATGTGCATAACACACCAAGATCACAGAGTGTGTAATGGGTACTGTGTACGCTATTATTCAAGGATATGAATTCGTATAGGAAAAGTTGCTTTTATTATTAGATTTTTGTATACGTAGATCTGTTCAGTCAGTGTTGCATATTTCATAATTATAGGAGCGCTTATGGGGAAAGGAGTCACTGGTAAAAATGCTTAGGAATAATATCATGTGTGTTTGGGATTGTGTGCATGTGTGTGCATAAGTATGTGTGTGTGTGTGTTTGTGTGTCCATAAACTCCAATGGTAGCGTATGTGCGACGCAATGGTACTGAAATACAAATGAGTCAGTTTACCATACTTAAGAGGGTAGTTTCACTTGGTAGCTTATAGTGGCCCGGTGTACACAATAGGCATCATCATCATCATCGAGGTGTAATCATAATGCTCCGCATACAAGGTTCGATTTGGACGAGGAGGAAACCTGCAGCGTACTATTATTATTGTTACGACCCTATGCGAGGCTATAAGAAAATTCGTGGTGGATTGCTTTTGGAAACCTTTGTCAAGCACACGCACACACACACATACACACACTGTCGAGCACATATATATGCACAAAACAAAAGCACACAACTTATATGCACACACACACACACACACTCTCTCTCTCTCTCTCTCATTATTTCTCACTTAAACGTAACATCACAGTGGGGCAGCACATTATTGACTTTGCCATGGAATGCTCTGTGCACGGTTGAGGGGTATCCTCCACATAGAATTTACAGTCGAATTTTACCAAGAGTGGAGGGGATAAAAGCGAGTGGGGGAGAGAGAGTTACATGACGAGTTAGACGGACTTTTCTTTTAGAGGAATGTTGCTATTCATACTGCCACCACTACGTACGATAACCAGACCTCTGTATAAGCATCCTATATGCCGTCTATACACTCCGGCAGGTCTTATGAGACCTTACACGGTCTTACATATTGGCTCAATGGTGGGCACATTCATAGAATGGTTACTTGAGTGTCGTAGACGACGACTACCTTTCTTATTCCTCGTCCTCCTAATGGGGTTTCGTGTGGAACGACTTACTATTAACTACAGCCACGTCGCAGTAGTAAATACCATTACGAGCCCGAGAGTATGAAGTTTGTCAGTCTCCCGCATCTTCCCATGTCCCTATACATAGGTTTTTGTGCCCATATCTCTGCCGCGTTGCACAGATACCACTGTGAGCTTTCATGTTGAGCAGAGGACGATTATTGCTATTGTTATGATTATACGGCTTCAATTGTAGTAGGAAATACTATATACTAGCGTATGTACACGCATCACTGGAGACCACGTCCTTAGCTCACCAGCTCTGTGTACATGCCTGAGAGTCCACAATTTTTTGTACACAACCCCACATGCAAACATATATTTACTCTATACACTTATATATACACGAGCAGTAATAGTGTACCAGCAGCGGACTCTCTATATAGCTTTGCTTAAGCCTGAAAAACATGATAAAAAGCTCGTGTATACATGTATATATATACACATATATGTATAGCCACGCCAGTAACAAAAAGGTTCCGTATATAAGACCCCACTCCCTGTGTGTAACATTCTAGATGGAGTGTTCTATGTTTACCCCTTAATCCCTGGAAAGACTTTTATACTGCTAGAACGATACACTTTAGTACACAGAGCTCGCTGAGAAAACATTTCTTACGAGTTTGGCGCGCTCTGTACCACTAGCAGTAGGATAGTCTAGAATAGAGATTACACTCGCTATCCTCTACTAAGAGCGTCCTATGTAGTTGGAGGGAAACGTGGATGAAAATGCGGGCGGACTCCTGACCACTTTTCCAGAGTTGACAAATTGGCTACTTCTGCAACTGACATGCNTTGGAGGGAAACGTGGATGAAAATGCGGGCGGACTCCTGACCACTTTTCCAGAGTTGACAAATTGGCTACTTCTGCAACTGACATGCTCACCAGCAGTGTCCGAATTTGAAGTAATATTTCGCTTTACCCCAGGGGGTAGCGGAAAAGCTGTCCGTTTTTAGCGTACTTTGCTTGCGAGGTTTTACGGTATTTTACGCTTCGTGTGTATGTTTGCGGGGGGATGGGATTGAACAAGAGAGTACAGGGTGTATGTGTGTATGCATGTGTGTGTGCGTGTGTGTGTGTGTGGTGTGTGTGTGTGTGTGTGTGTGTGCAAGTGTGAGGGTGTGTGTTTGTAAATATAAAACGCATCGTCGTTCCATTCGCATGGGAAACCTGCTGCTATGTTCGTAGAGTACAATGGATCCTCCAGAACAAATGGTCGTATTAATTCTGTGCGTGTGCGTATGTGTGCGTATGCATACCGTGCTGTTGATGGGCTGGGGATCCTTCGCTCCCGCACGTACCATAGAGACCAACATATGCCACACATGAATGCAGCCCATATACACACTCACATGCGTATGAGTCACTTGAGTTCGTAAAACCTCTTTTTAACTTACATTCTCTCTTGTTGTTAGTTGTGTGTATGTGTGTGTGTGTGTACGCAGAAGTGTGTGTAACAGTGAGAGATGTATCTCGGGAAGAGACTTTTCAAAGGCAAAAGTTTCCCCTTGACGACCATCATAATGATGTTCCTTTGGAATAAGAGAAAAAGGATAGCTCTTTATATTATGGTGTACTCACACTACACTGCTCAAATGTGAGCTCTAGGGTAAAGCCTATGGGATACCTGATGATGAGAGAGAGAGAGAGAGAGAGATAGAGAGAGAGAACACACATTCCGTAATGAACTTTTTTGAAGAGGATACCTGACTCAGTACTTATGCCTCAGTATGTTTACTTTCTGCCTACCATTAGGAATGACTTTTGTGATAGTTGAGAGAATAGAGAGACATACGATGACGGTGAGTAAATTGCCGGGTACATGTGTGTGTTTGAGTCAAAGTCTTTTATTAGGCGGGTGAACAGTAGAGATATGTTGCTACAGGGTGTGTTCTGTACTGGCGCTATTGCGCTCACTACTGCCATAATATAATAATCATAGGGAGCCGCAGGCAGTAAAGTAGTGGGAGCGAAGTGAGCTGTGAGTGAGTGAATGAAAGGAGAGGTGGATGCATGGGAATCTTGCGCCATGAATTGTAATGAGAAGCTGCAACTTGACTCGTTGTATTCCATAGATTGTATGGGGAAGGCACCTGATGGGAATGGGATGCTACTGCAAGTAATCTTGGCACATGCCCCACAGGCCATAACCCAGTCACACACAAGTGCTTACTGCATACACCTTGCATCTTCTACCTACAACAGGGCCTCTTATGCACACCAGTGATGAAAGGGTTAGTAAAAGTTTCCGCGGGCATATGTCAGGTATGAGGTATGTCAGTGTGTGAGTAACCCAAGGGGAACCTACGGCAGGAATTGTATGTACCTCTTCTTATGTAGCACGCAGAGCAGTGCAGTAGGTAAATTACTACGCTTTTGGCCGTAGCCGTAGGCACGGTTTACCTTGTCGAGCAGTAGGCAACTGCATCATGTTATATCACATTTGTTGACTGACGATGGCCACATACTATGATGACTGAGCCACG
>WJFA01002601.1:0-15345 GCA_009870155.1 Pseudobourletiella spinata | reverse complement strand
CACACACACACACACACACACACACACACACACACAAATAATTCAGATCATGCATCACCCATAAGGGAGTTTTCCCCACCACTTCAAGCCTCACAAAATTTAATAATTCAACAAGCATACAGCATTGATTTCAGAAGCATAGTCTAATGGTTCTGAAGTCACTGCTTAACTTAGTGGAACTTAATGATCACACTCACACACGTCCCAAGGGTAACCTGCGGTCCGTATGTATAGTCATGATTACAACACCCAACGAACCGCTCTGTCAAACTGTACCTACGTACATTTCCAAAGAAAGACAAACTATAATAATTATTATTTACAGGAGCAATTAACCTAACTCTTATCCCATAGGAGATTGAAGGCATCCACACAGATAAAGCTAAACCTACTCTGTAAAACTCCTCTCGCTGTCATTAAAATGATTTTCTCGGCCACGCAATCCGCTCCTCTCATCAATCACTCACCTAACCTATAACTTACACACGAGAATTGATATCTCGTACGGATAACCTCTCCACTAATTACTTTGAGGCAACTTATGGCAACGACTTAGCAGTATCCGACTTGGATTTACACCATTTTTAAAAAAAAATGTAAAACACGGTGTTCACCGCTCACAGAGATGTGATGTGGGTTTGGCTCTCTTCCTGATCATCTCAAGAAAAAGACGAGAGGAGCACCAGAAAATGGAAGCACATATAGCATCAGGTGTGTGTGCTACAAAGTCTATGCCGCGCCACTGATCACGTTGGGTTTAAAACAACAGGTTATTTTTGCAGGTTAGTCAAGTTGCTTCCATCTTATCCTCTGCTCAGCTCGGTGGTTAAAATAATGAAACCAAGACCCATTTTATCCACCCTTTTTTCACCTGGCTCTCCTAATTTTGAGCCGTGGATTTCCTCCACAGCATTAAATCCCTATCTCGTGTGTGCACTTTTATCGCCAGCACGTGCGGCGGCAATCTTCAAGTATTGAAAGACTCTGTACATTGAAATGTTTAAGGTAAATTAGGAGGTGTACGCGGTGAAATCTAGCACGAAAATCTGAAAGATTAGCGGAATACGAGCCTTTTATGTTAAAACCTCTCTCAGTAATAACCCATATTATGTGGACGAGCTGGAAAATTTCAGCATGTATTCCTTAAAGCTCAAGAGTGGGCACGTGTTTAAACATTTTCAATCACTTAATGGGCTCCTGCAGCGGGAAAATTTGAATGGTCTTGTCTTCCTTGTGCGAGACGTAACAGACCTCACATCGCAAAAATCACCATCACATAACAGACCTTCGCAACAAATGTGCTTCTGTAAATATATATTCCCGTTCAAATCCATCCGTCATTTACGAGACAGAATTTTCCACAGTATCGGCGGACGGTCAGTGGTATTGTACGTCATGTGAGCTGGCTAAAATCCAAAGACGAACAGTGGCAGAACAGAAGTTTTCGAGGACGCTCATCTACGACATCATGTGCATTATTGGCTAAATGCTGCTCTCTGCATTTGCTAATTCCACTTGATGCCTTTGAAGTTCATGATCCCACAGACTTGAACATGTGTAATTCACGCCTCATGCTCTTACTGTGCTGGACTATTTTGAGCCGGGGACCAGAAAAGAAGGAGGAAAGTTCCTTTTCTTATTGTAATTATATAGGCCATGTCCTTGCATTATGAGGCTCTATTGAGTGAGAAAAGGGCTCAGCGAGAGCACTCCGTATGCACTTCTTTTCTCTCGCAACTGTCCCTCAATCCCTATGCGCTTTTAGCTCACAGAAAGGACCAGCGACAATGGATTTTAGCCGGCGATTGGAGGCAGTCACAGGAGACGAGCAGAAACAATGTAAAATGGAGGAGCTTTTTCCTCCCCCACAATTTTCTGGAACGAATCAAGGCATGATTACTACATATATGCTCTATACCTTCTTTCTTTACCTTCCACAAATTCTGAACACGGGGCTGCTCTTGGGCAGATTTTTTTTTTTGCAAGCATATTATATTACTTTTGCTACATGAGCAAATCAGACGAAGGATGAGAGTGTTGGATGTGCCCATGTGCAACAGCAGCAGCACTGCTATGCTGTTCCCTCTGTGACAGTTGGGAAATGTTCCAACTTGAACGGGATGAAGGGCGCCATTGAATTTGTATATGGCTCTGGTAAACTAGTTTAACCTAAATGAGAAAACTTTTGTGTATATAGTGAACAACTTGGTGTTCTTTGGTGTTACCATCGGGAACGACTCCGGAGACTGCGGCCGTCATCTCAATGTCCGTCCCCAGATCTCGGATCTTCTTCGAACCGTACGACCCGTCGTCAGTGCCGCTGATGTTGTGGTTCCGGTCACTCTGTCCCTCACTATAGTTGCTCGTAGGGCTCAGCCTATCGTTCGGGATGGAGTCTGGGATCCGCTCCGGAATGTTGTTCCCATCCATGACTTCGTAGCGGCGAGACTTGAGGTTGAGAACTAACTTCTGACTTAAATTCTCCATGATTTCCCCTCTCACACACGTTCCTCTCAACGGGGACACTCTTTCAAGTCAAGGGCGGGTGGGACGGAAATTAATGGGCAGTATTCATGTAATGTTCTCTGTGTGGACAACGGGGACAGGTACGTCGGGAGGTGTTAAATGCATATATGCGTATGTCACAATGTATATTGCATATATTTAGATATACAGTTCCGTGTCAACAGTTGGACATGCCTTCCATGTCGATGGCTGTTGTTGTTGTTGCTGTTGCTGTTGTTCGATAATAATTTAACCATTCGCACTGCCTGGGATTAAGCCATCCTGTTCCAAATGACGTGAGCTCTCACTATGTCCCACTAGCCTCACATTAGCCACACACCGAGACGACAAACTGACTCTTCCAGGCTAGACAGACAGATAGTTTTGTAATGAAAAGTGATGGTGATTTTGGAACAGAGAGAGAGAGAGAGGCTGAGAGAAATATCACGGTGGCGGATTCCGACGACAATGAGGAAATGACTGCCAGTTTACCTCACACAGAATCGCCGACGACGCACGCACAAACACACTGCGGGTATACGCTCCTAGGGCAATCAACACTTGCCGTTCCACGTTTAAATGACCCTATGAGGGGATCACTGTACATACGGCAGTGGACAGAGGTAACGATGGTGTGTGGTAAACACTAGTGCACAGTGCACTTTTCCGTTTCATGTTACCTCGCGGAGGCATGTGTGTGTGTGTGTGTGTGGAGGAAGACAAGTTGAGCCGTCTGTGGTATAATACTACCTGTGCGTCGTCGTCTGCGCCAACATCTTTTCATCTCTCTCTCATTCTACTCACCTGAGAGCTATTCGTACACGGATGTGTACAAGCATACATAAACTCCACATACCAGTTGGGGTAGTATAGTATCCCCAATCATAACTTCCAACATTCTTTCAGAGTGGCTCTCACAGGTAGATTGGAGCTGTAGTCCTGTAGGAACATATTGGAATCACGACGAGGACGTAGCTGGCAGCAGTAAGTACAACAGGCGGCGAGAATGCCACAGGTATTCCCTCCCTGTCACAGCTGGAGTACGACCATAGCATAGGATTCCCTACCTGTTCGAAGCAAACCCCCTTAGTAAATAGTAGTGGGAAAAAAATAAGGAGTATGCAACATTCTGCACTGTTACTATTATGCTATGTTTACATATATTACGCTCGCCGCGATAACGATAAGCTACACTAACAGAAGGAGGCACTTAGGCGGCAACTTATATTTTTCCTACCCTTAAAGCCCAACTTGATGAGACAAGTACATAATAATGTTACATTTTAGGAGCCTGAGTAGGTGGCTAATGTGATTCTCCCACACTTGTTTTACTGTATTAAAAGTCGTATTGTTCGAATTGATATTGCCAAGTAATTTGTCATAGTCAATTTGATGATGATTTTGCGGACCGGGTGGAGGAGAACCGTTTGTTTCCATACCGTGGAGAAATCTGCAATGCAGACTCATCACTTCATTCAGCAGCACTACACGAAAATGCTCAAGGTATACATGAATTGAAAACAAACCGTTTACAATCTTATATCCGTCTCACTGCACCGTGTCCATGCGGAGGAAAAAACAGATGTCTGGGCGATTCGCAGCCGGCTCAGAACACAGGGGCATAACAGTCTACGAGAACACAAGTATGAGAGCATCCCGATCGAGGATCGAGTGAGGCAACCGGCATTGCACATATTGGGTACATCTTTACGGACACGCTCTTTAATTCAACAACAAGTCTCGGTATTTGACAGTGATAATCCACAAGGTGCACCGTTTAGGTGCGTCGGATAGATAATGAATGGGTACTGAGTACCTAAATATGACCAGCTACCGATAAACATAACAAGCATTAGATTAACTCAGTGTAACAAAACTTGGACAAATGCAAGTGCATAAAATGTCTAAATATTACTAGAGCATACAAAAGTCTTAACAGGAGGGACGGCGTGTAAAAACCCGTAGTAATCAGGCTAAAACAAGGGTTTCTTTCCGTAAAGAACAGCAATTCCCTCTGCTATGGGAAAAATCATATGTGTTGTACATGGGAGCTGGGAGCTTACAAATTCCATCCAAGTCATGCATAGGGGGAAAAATTTAACAGTACGGTCACGAATGAGGGTGCCATATGGCAACATGCAACACAATGTTCCTTCGACTAATACATGGCAGTACCAAATGATTGCATCCACAAGTATAACAATGCTGTATATGATTAGACAGTTCTACTATTAGGAGGGTTGCAGCTGACGACAAATCCTTCCGTCAGCTTATTCCAGACTGGCTGATACGAGTACAATTCTTCCGGCCCACTCTGATCCTCGTAGTAAATTTCGAAACCGATGGAGGAGTACAAATGTTGGAGCAGCTTATGCTCTCTACGCTGGTTCAATGCAGCAAAAGTAGGTGATAACTGGTTCGTAGGTTCGGATGCTCTCCAACACTGGCTGTCTGGATCGTACTCCACTGTCTGCAAGGATACATGGTCATGTCATTCTGGTCATTCCTTCTGGTGTTGGGAAAATAGGCGGAAAACCATACCTGATCGTACGAACTGAGATGTACTATTCCCTCGGTGGAACTCCTTCTGAATCCCAAGTACACGGGCGATACTACCTTCCAAGTTCGGACATATTGGACGAAACCATAGGTGGCGTCTCCGCTCCACATAGTTCCACCTGCCGGCATCATTCCAGGGATGTCTAGGTGAGCTCTACAGCAGTACGATGGAATGTTCAAGTATTCCTCCGGCAACTGGACAATAAGGTCGAGCCTCACATGGGTTTCAATTCCAAAGTCCAACAGAATGACCTGCAAAGAGAACAAATTTGGATACACGCCGCAAGTTTCGGAGCAGCTACGAGAGATTACTCCGAAGTTATTCGCGCGCCATTAATACTTTGGCTTGTTGAAGATTCGGATTGGATTTCAGAACAACGGCACGATTCCAACAAGTGATGTATTTTGAATCAAGTTCATGGGAAAAACGAACTCCTACAATATCCACGGGTTCAATTTTGGAAGGTCGTTTCAAATTCTCCTCTTCCAATGCCGCCATCATCTCAAATAATTCCTTCTGCTTAAGTTTGCTGTGCAAATAAAGATGGCCGGGTCCGTTCACCACACTGAATTCAATCCATCCAAGCTTCGCACGCATGGTTTCTTGCATGAGCAAACTATCATCTATATCAATAGTAAAACATCAAATCACATTCATAAACTGAATTCGGAGCCAAGTATCAAGTGCTCCATACTCAACATACCAACTTGGAGATTGGGTATTTTGTTCATTTTGATGAGTTCCTCCACATCACCCCGTATGAATAAATCAAATTTACGACTTTGTTCTCCACTCCTTTTCTCAGTTGAAACTGGGCCAGTCTCACTTTCCTTCTTGTATTTCGGAATTTCCCTCGGGAAAGGTAAAAATGGGTGACCAGCCCTTTAAATGTAGGTAAAATAAGTGTTTGCCACGTAAGCATTTAAAAAGTTAATGAGTACAAAATTGCTATTCATACCCAACACCTGTTCCTTCTGCTATTCCAAGAGCAACCAGCAGGCCCTGAATTGTAAATGGTAGAAAGTTTTTGTCGAATGACAAGACTAGACCTAGAGAATTCCAGTTCGCACGCTTAGACTTGTTGTGACTAGGCGCATCCCATGTGAACACAACCCCAGAGTAAGTTTTATCTGCACATAAGGGAGTGAAGGCAACTTTGAAATACTCCATTTATACTTCAATATGAATGATAAAGAAGGAGAGGGAAACTTGGATTACCAAAGGACATGAGTTCCTGCAACTTTCGACAAGCTCTGCGGGACCAACACATGGATCCGTTTGGAGGTTTCACATGTACTAAATGAGCCAACTGGGCTACGGGGCGAAGCTTCCAAAACCGCGGATTTAATTCCATCATGTCGTCAATGCGAACTATCTTTTTATCACCATGATCAATACGCTGAACATACGCTTTGCCTGGCGGTGTATCCGTCCGCACGACACGGATCCGCTCCCATCTTTCTAGTTCTCTATTCAACCAGGCATAATTCCGATTCTTGATCACACGAGACGTTCTCTGCGGGAACGGCAGGGATACAATTAAATTGAAAACCAATTCTGAAACGGGAAACTACTGCTGACTTACAATTTTGTATGCACTTTTCCACTTGGGGTTATCATAAAAGATTTTCATGTCCTCCTGTAGATTATTCAACTCGAAGCGGTCGTAAGCTGATTGGTTCTGAACGTAAATTTCGTCAGGATCGATGACGTTCGAGATTCTGTAGGTATCACAACACTTCCATCGTTGTTGACGCGGAGGATGATGAGGGAATTCTTCAGCACTATGAGGCTGAAAATTAGAAATTCGCAGCCATTGATAAAATACGGAATGCAAATCTTATCGCAACTCACTTTAGTGGCTCTTGACCTCTACACTTTTTATAATTTAACATAATAATTTTGGAATTGAAATGTTAAATGAAATATGCTCACCATAATTTCTTTCTCCCTTTCAACAGGTTGGTCATCGTGAAATGCTGACACATACATTTCCGATTCGGAGTCCGAGTCGGACGAAGCACGACTACGAAAGAGTTCGGAGAAGTCTAACTGAGGGCGCTCCGCATCCCACAATAGCACTTCGCAGGCAACACATGCCTTCATGAAGTAAAGTGTCTTGCATTTCAACCGTCTGGCATTCTTCAGAGAACAAATGAAATCCAACATTATGTCCCCGTCGACCTTCTCATCCGAGGGGATATTGCCCACTAACTTTGCTGGAAACGCCAAGCGCGGAATATCAACAATGTAACCCGGCAGTTTCCTCAACCTTTAGGAAAGACAAGGGTACAAATTTTTAAAAATTGATACGTTGAACAAAAATGCTACCCTCACGTTTGCATACTGTGTGAGAAAAACGTATGTAATCCAATTCTAACATTACTTACTGATCAAAGGTACAAACTTCTTCGTTTCCATAGTCAATAAAATGGCACCTGACTTCGTTATCCCTAATATCAAGCACCTCTGCCCGATACCAACATTTGTCAACCGTGAATTCAGCTGCAACGATTTCATTTTGTTTTGGAATTCTTCCTTTTATTTCGTCCAAATTACCCTTTCGAGCGACAGCTGTGATCCAACTTTGGAGAAGCCTTGACTGATCAAGATTCTTGGCCCATTTCAAATAAAACTTTCTCGGAGACGTTCCATATGACCAAACGGCGTTTGAAACTTCCTTCAGCTTCGGATCATGCAGACTCTTCCGACACTCCATGATGAGCTCTTTGATTTTGAACGGGGCAACTGTTTCGAAATTTTTCCGAATTGTGTGAGTCCTTAGATACTCGTTGAGTACTCTATATGGTTCCGGATATTCCAGAAGTTCTTCCGCAGTAATTTCCCCGTCTCGTGCATCATCGACTTCATCCGGAATTTTATGTTCTAATGCACTTTCGAGCACGTCAAGAACTTTCGCAACGGAATTCTGAATACATTTTAGAAACCGATAATCTATATTATTTCAAATCAATTTTTAGATTTCTATATGGTACCGTACTAAATGCCATTATGACTACAAGACTGCAATTTATTTGGGACAGCGTCCACGTAAAATGAGTCAAACTTACCACATCAAGACAATCTCTTGGTATTTCGACATTTGGAAGTTTCATTCCGAATACATTCTTCTTATTCGGATTTTTGTGGTCATTTTTGAAGTGCCACAAGGGTTGCTTCACCGACTCATCCTGAATGCTGGTCCACATCTTCCACTCCCGCTGTAAGGTCAGGTCGTTTCTGAGGAACACAGGCGGCACAGTAAACACCTTTAAAAACCGAGATTGGAATAAATAAGTTTCCAGAAAGTAGTGGCAACTAACATACACAAAATCAAATTCTCTTCAACTATACGCTCACTTCTCTCTACGCGCTCAAACGAATGAAGCTATCGAAAAGTCGATCGTTTCCGCCGAACTCAACCAAACTGATTCTCTCCAAACAAAAGTAAACAATTCGCCTCCCACAACGACTGGATAGAGAGGGTGGGCTGGTCACTCACGATTTCACCATTTTGTACTGCCAATCAAAGCATCCTTATCCAACGACTAAAATTCCATGTGGTTCAAATGACTGACGCTGGTTTTTCTCTATTAGTTAAATGCGAAATATTTTACATTTGATTGCGTAAAGTTTTCGTAATACGGGTATATATATTTTCCGCAAGAAAAATTTCCCGTCAAATGTAATGGGCTGTTGCTTTCTGCCTATTAGTGTATGAAATCATTGCGTCATGTCTCGTTTATTATGGCTTTCCTCATCGATGTCAACGCGGCAAATTTGATTTGTATACACTAGTTGTTGAACTACTTTACTTACTCCCGTTTTGATTAAAATGGAAACTGCTTTTTTAGTGTATTTACGAAAAGAAAATAAGTAGTACTTTTTGGTATTAAAAATCCTGGAGTTAAGAAAAAACGTGGAGCGTTAAAATCTCAGCTACAATAGAAAATTAGATTGATTGCCTATTGCGTGCACACATTTAACAAGGCCGGTTTGAATGTTCAAACAGCTATGCTTCACAGCTGCTGAAGATTCATAGCACAGAATGTACTCGAAATTAGTGTATCTGTCTAATTAAAACAAGGGTGTCTCACAACGGTGCGTTCGATTTATTTTGCCATTAAAATCTGAGTGGACCAACGAAGAACAATCATTTGGAATAAAAAATTATTTTTTGGCCCCGTGACCTTCAACGACCCACCACCTCTAATTAATCTTACCATTTCATTTTCTCAAACTCATACAGTCCCGCACATGATAATGATAAGATATTCTACAATTTTTTTCGTGGGTCGTTTTTACATTTTCGTGTCGGAATTACATTTAGACGATCCCGATTATAAAAATGTCCTCTTTCGACTGAATTAATTGTTCTGTAGGGAGGGCTGCTAAGATTGAGGATTCTATTCGCGAAAACAAATCAAAAACATTGTCCTGAGGCACGCTGTAGTTAGTTTTCTTGGTAGTGAATATTTTAAAATAAGATTTTTTTAATTTTCTGAAAACCTACACACACTGAACTCTGTTATCACAAGGCCCACATTTTTAGAGTAAAAATTAGTAACACTACGTGCATGCATACACATGGCGAAAATGAGAGCAGGCTCCATCCGACTAGCTGAATTACTTCTTCACTGGTACATGTGGTTTATTGTAAAATTGAACAGGGGATTATGATTTTTAAGAGCGAAAAGTTAGAATGATACAACAGGTTACTCTGTATCAGTTTTTGATTGCGAGATCCGAACATTATCTTGAGATGTTGAAATGAGTGACTCTGGTGTCGTCGTGGGTTGATACTGAGGAGTAGCATGCGGTTCAACGGACGTTGAGAAATTCGAGCGAATCCCAACTTCGGCTAAATCCGACTTTACCTCGTCTAATATTGACCTTATGTGCTGCAACTTATCTCTCACACTGTATTGGACCTGAGAAGCAAGAAGACTGCTTAAACCGACTCCGAGTTAGGTTCTTAAAATATTCACAAATAGTAAACATACGCCGGGTGAGGGGGTCACATTCCCTATACTTGCCCAGTTGTCAGGACCACATTTCTACAGTCACAAAAAGTTAGCTGCCACAGATAATATTCCTCCAAATTTCCATGCAGTACTTACCGCCTTACAGATGGATTGCTTAACTAATGCAGAGGCTATTCGAGATACATTGTCGTCTGAAATAATTCTTTCGATGGCTGCCTCATCCCCGGAGCCAATGACCGCCAGTTCATATGACAGCTTTGCCCTCTGCAGTTGATAAGGATGGGAAGTGATGATGACATGTGTGAGACCGCAGCATTTATCCTATTCCTCAAACTACACAAAAGTATTGAGAGATCACCTGCTCCTTGATGATTGCCTCTACGAAGCCAGAGGCTACTCTCGACAAATCATCATCCGACTCTGGTTTTGAAGAATTGAGGAGTTTATCAACTTCTGCCAAACACTTTTCCCGATCCGCCGGTGACAGAGTCAAACATTGTTCTCGCAGTTGCTTCGCAGCTTCCTCCAAACATTTCACTTTGCTCTCCGCGCTAAGCCGCGAGCATTTGGCCCTCAAGTACTCCCCCGCCCTTTCCAAACACGATTCTCTATCCATCAAGGACTCCAATTCATGCGTCAGTATGTCGTCCACATCCAGTTCGACATCCGCCGCATCACAAGTTGATCCTTCGGACTTCCTGCCCGCCCGTCCACGAGCCGAACCCTCGGCCATGCATTTGTCGTACATCTCACTATGTAGGCTATCCAAGAGTTCATCGACCCTGCCGGGAACTTGATCCTCGAGATCGCCCTCCGTCACTTCTGCCCCATCCCATGGATCTGGCGGACACACTAATTCACATATGCAGGGCCTGACGGCACATGGAGGCTCCTCCTCAGTCATGACAGCCTCCTCAGCTCCAGCACCAGGTCCGAGACCTTGATCAACTTTCTCTGGGGCGATGGTGCTGGTGTCAACATCCACCCCGGTTTCGGGCGCAGCTTCTGTGCCTTCCTCCTGCGGCAAAGGCCCTTCGACTCCCACGTCCACCCCACCTTCTCCAGGCTCACCAACTCCTTTGCTGTCTGGCGGAGGCGTCTGAGTATCCGTGCCTTGACCTGGGGACAGGGGGCCGGTGCCTTCACTTTCGTCTCGATCCACCTCCCGTCCAACACCCTCAGACTTTGTCTCATCCTTTTGTCGTTGCGTCTCCTCTTCGGTTGTTGGAATAACTTCAGGCCCCGTCTCTTCCTCAAGTCCTCGATCCGGCTCATTTCCAGCATCCTCAGTATCAGCTCTACTAGATTCCGTACCTTCTTCGTTGCCAGGGGGTGGAGCTGCTTCCGAACTTACATCTTCACCAGCAGCAGGCCGAGCTTCAGTTCCAGCTTCGTTCCCGCTCGGTACTGCTTCGGATCCTTCATCCTTGCCGACATAGCCGGGCTCTGTTCCTTGTTCTTTTGCAGGTTGTTCGGGGGGCTCAGTGGCTACTTCCCTACCGCTATCCGGCGACGTTCCCTTCGTTTCTCCAACAGGTTTCAAATCAGTCTGAGCTTCACTACTCCTGTCAGGCTGTGTGGAGGTGAGCATATCCTTCTGAGGTTGACCATCGGCTTGAGCCCCATCATCCGCTGTAGAAGGCCCAGTGTCTTTGTCGTCTTGGTGGGGCTTGTCAGACTGGGTTTGGCTCTCCTTGGGAGGTTCACCGGATGTTCCTGTATCATTCCGTTCGGGAGTTTCCGGACCGGTACCGGCATCTTGCTCAGGCTGACCACTTATTGTTGCCTGATTCGTTTTACTGGATTTTGCCATCACGCCCTCATCAATAAGCTCAGGACCCTCTGTTTCTGTTCCATCGGCACTGGTAGCCTCTCCCGGTTTTTCCGTTGACGTGTCAACTCCTGTGGGGTGTTCCGTCTCTTGGGATACCATCGCCGGTGGAGGGTACGGCTCCGTGGCTGTATCCTGTGAAGTTACATCGGTTCCCTGAGTTACAGTGGAAATTTCTGGTGTCCCTTGCGTGCCTTCATTTGTTCCCTTGTCCACGTCAGTGGATTTGGTTTCGGTGGGGACGCTGGGCCCTTCGGTCGCTTCGTCCACGGCGGCATCCTCGCCAGCGCCAGTACTGTCCGTAGCAGGACCGGTTTCAGACGTTCCCTGCTCTGAAGTTGGGATAGCGGACGTACCGTCAGATACCAGTAGTGGTTTAGAAGGCTCTCCGGTCCCCTTGTCCTGAGCAGGTTTACCTTGAGTACCTTCGGAGGCTGAGGTGGGGGGAGGTTGCTCCGTACCCTTGTCAACAGCCGGAGCGCCTGAAGTGGCCTGGTCCACCGCTGGACCTCGGTCACTTCCCACAGACCTATCCACTTCCGGCGTTCTACCACTGGCTGCCGTGCTCGTGGGTGGCGGAGGTTCACCGACCTTTGCGTCCGTCGTTCCAGTGGTCTCCGTGCCTTCAGCGGTGGCTGGTCTTTCCTCCCCTTCGGTGCCCTTGTCTAGCCCCAAAGGCTTCCCCGAACCATCATCTGTAGTTTGAGGGCTGAGTTGGCTGGCTGTGGCAACATCTTTGGTCGGTCTGCCATCCGTACCAGAATCTGTAGTTTCCATATCATTGGCTGTACCAGCATCTTCGGCCGTTAGGCCTCCATGTCCTTTATCAGCGGCTCCAGGGACTTCCTCATTGGCCTTGTCCTCGGTTTGAGGCGGGACAATTTGAGTGCTTTCTTCATCTGATAGGCCGTCAGCAATCGTTCCTCTGTCATCCATGGGCACCTCTGCAGCATCATTAGAATCTACAAGAGCCTCTGGTTCGACTTGTTCATCATCCCCCGGACCCATTGCGTCTATTCCTGCCTGAATCGTGCGACCCTGGCGGGGCCCGATGCCTCGAGTTCGAGTCGTGGGATCGCTCGTCGTCGTTTTCGAAGGGGCCTTCTGTGGACCGGCTTTCAATGTGGCCTTGTCCATGCCCGCTCCCTGGCCCATGCTCTTGTCCTGACGGGGCGGGACTTGGGCTTCTGTACCCTCGTCGACACTGCGTGGGATACCACTGCTGGTGCCTCGTTGCGAGAAGTCAGGTCCAGCCTTGGAATGAGCAGCCGGGACTATTCTAGCGCCATCGACTTCGGAGTCAGACGTGGCATACTCGTCACTTCTAGTGCTGGCATCCGCCGTCAGAGCTCTCCCAAGTCCGTCCTGTAACAAGAAGGAATTGTGAACAATGCCATAGGGTGGAGTTCAAGTTGCATTTCGATGAATGATAAGTACCCGTTGCAATGCTGGGCCGACGCCCTCCGTGGGTAATGCTCGTCCCTTCTGAAAACAGGATTCAGTTTGAATTTCCAATGAAATTTGTCTCTTATTATCTCAACAAAAAAAAAACAAAAAACTTTTGCAAAGCGCATCCGTTGAAAGCAACTTTTAAAAATACCTTTCGAGAGGGCATCCGGCCCTTACTAGCTTTCCCTTTTGCGGGCTTCGATGGACCCTTTGAGGAAAACACGTGATTTGCGTGAATTTTAGTTAGGCTGGTAAATGAATGGGAGTGGAGCATACCAGGACTGCTCCGACGAGATCATCACAAATGTGTTCGACTCTCTTGGTCCGCTCACACGAAGGTGGTTTGAAGCAAGTTTGAGCTCTTTCCATTGCCATCCTACTGACTGCGTTGACGGCATTACAAACTCGCTGGCTGCCCCTGGCCCTCCTCGCTCGGTCCTCAAGTCTGTCTGCATTAAATATAGTCAAGCTTTTTGACTACGGCATGGCAGCCGAATTGATGTACTATGACGATGAGAGTACCAAGGCTCGCTCCTCCGCAGCTCTTCCTTGCCCTTCTCATGCCGCAGGTGAGCTTCTTGAGGAGCTTGTTGCAGAGATGACGGTGGATCTGTTGCAGTTCCTGCACGCATCGCTGCGGCCATTCCCCAGTTCGAGCAAAGTGAGTGCAGGGCCCATCCAAGGGATAGGTGGGTTTGGGCAGCATGATCTGACCCGCGCGTCGTCCCTTCGGAATAATCGGTGCTTGGAGATCCTGTGGGTCCAACCCAGCCTCGCAGACAAAACTGAGGCAGCGTTTGCGAGATTCGTCGACGACAAAGTCCACCAGACAGGAGGTGGCACGTCGGATGAATTCTTTGTAAGAGCGATCGATGAGGGTGTCCAAGACGCGCTTGACGGCCTTCTTCGTCTCTGGGTCAATCTGTGAAGGGGCTTTGTTCTGTGCAAGAATATGCTGGAGGTATTCCGAGAAATTCTTTGCCCCAGACTCTGCCTTGACGAACTGAAGCACGGCTCGCACAGTGTTCCGGATGTGCCAGGCGCTATCATGCATCGCATCCTTCCTATTTCGCCGCACCTGCAATTCCCAAGTGTCTACACAACTTATCCTCGTTTAGCTTTGAGGGAGGGGATGAGCACTTTGATGATCGAGCTGTGTTGGAGTTGAAGTAATTACCACGTCCAGCCATTTGCGGCCGTATTTGTCCATGAGATACTGCTGACGTTGCGAACGCTCTTTCACCAGTTCCTTTTCGCGGAAAGTGCGCTCGTGCTCATCTGCCTGCTGTCGAGCATAGGTTTCCTCGCGGTTTTTCACCCGACGCGCTATCTCAATCTTCTCACGCTGAAGTAATGCCTTGTGGTACCGCTGCTTTTTCTCTTGGAAATTTCGTTTGTTTTCCACAAATTCAGCAAGCTACATGGAAAAAAATGGTAAAGGCAGATCTAAAATAGTTGTATATTTTAAAAGTAAAGAAATCTAACATTTTCTTGCTTGTTCAACTCTTTTTCTAAGTTGATGACGCAACGTAATTTTTCTCGAAATTGATCTCTGCAAATCCATTCGAGCAAGAGGTGACGTGCTCGTCTTTTGTCAGCATCCTTGATGCGCTTTAATCGGTCCATCACACTCCGGTGATAAGAATCACGCCTTGCTTTCCGTAATTTGGCTTCGATCAGCCGTTTCTCTTTCAAATAATTGCTTGGGTGTTCGAGAGCCTTCAGCTTCCTCTGACGATTCCTAAACAATTGATAATAGATGAAACAAGGGCACGTTGTCAGGTGTCCGCGGCGCACAGCGCCGACACCCTATGCAGGGCAGAGCTTATCCATAAAGATTACCTCTCGGAAAGCGGTAGGTGCGGAAAGTCGGATTTGACCCTTCTGGAGGGTCACAAAGTTTGCGGCCAACGGATGCAAAGGGGAGGATACGTGCAAACTGAAAAATCCCATGTTAAATCCCATAAGGATTTTCCAGTTTGCGATTGTCCCGCATGAGTGGGTTAAGTCGAGTG